>JASDQU010682925.1:45899-59395 GCA_032191745.1 Picea mariana
ATTGCATCGCTGTTAAAAACTTTAGGATTATATTGTGTTTTATTTTACAGTTGTATATTTAGATTAGAATTATTATTAATATTCATAGTTATGGTTAGTATCCTAAAATGTAAATTAGGAATCATATATATTTTTAAAGGATAAATGTGTTATATTAATGATTAGAAATAAGGAGTATATGCTTTGATGTGTTATGTTGTGAATTAGAAATAATGAGCATGTTTGTTTTTGTTGATCATAATTTTTTTTTTTTAAAAGTAGTTTGTTGATTCATTTCCTCCTTCCAACACAACTTGGTTGTGGGAGAGCATGCACAGAAAAAAGATGTGAAATGTGATTTGGAGAACACCACCTTGCCACCCCTTCATGATACAATAATCTAATTGATCATGTAGTGTTCACAATTCACACGCATCACACAATATTGCTAAGGCACATTTTCTAACCATTTTTTTAAAAATATTTTATTCATTTTTCTTGTTGCAACAATGCAATTGTGAGTTTAATGAAAATAGTGTCATAAATAATGATATTGTATTGTTTCTAATGGATGTTCAATATTGCTAAGGTACATTTTCTAACCATTTTTTTTTTAAATATTTCATTCATTTTTCTTGTTGCAACCATGCAATTGTGAGTTTAATGAAAATAGTGTCATAAATAATGATATTGTATTGTTTCTAATGGATGTTAAAAACCTGAACCGTATAATATTTAATTTAAAAAAAAAAACAAAAACTCTATAATCTAATAGGGAGAAATGGAAGGCCAAGAGGCTCAAAATCTTAACCCTTTTCAATATTGGAAAGTTGAAAGATTGATAAAATTGGCATCTTTGAGAGGCCTCTATATTTAGAAATAGGGACCATTTCACTTGGGCAAACACTTGACTTTATCATTGACACAATTACTAATGTCCAAGGAGAATTATATAACTCTAATTCTTATAGGGAGGTGAAAATGCATTTTAATGCAAATGAGCTTAGTTATAAATATGTTTAAAATTTAAAAGTAACAAAATATGGTACTATATGGGAGATTGTTTCAAGACAACAATCTATTTTGTCATGTTCTTTTTTTATATAGTTTTTTAAACATTTATTGGGTGAAATTATACTAATAAAAAATACATCACATTATTATTCCACAAGTTTTGAAAATAGCCACTAAATAGTAAAAAAAAGGCCTATTGCAATCACAAAAAAGTTTGTATTTATCCTTAAACAAAACTACCCATTTCTCCTTAACAATATATATTCTATAATACATGCCTTAGATTCTTATGGCCTTAAATAAAAAAAATTATAAAAATGCATAATGATTATCTACTTCTTCCAAACCTATAATAAGAGGATCAAGGTCCTTATTCACAACTTTCATTTCTTCTTCGAGTTGATGAACAATTTTATCCTCCTTTAGTTCCCCCCCATAAGGGTTGACTAAGAGTCTTTGGTTTGAGGCCATGGAATGATCTCCCCTACTAAAATTGCATTCCATATTTCTTATAAGAATGCATTCTACTTCCAAAAATGCTAGTTCTTGCTTTAATTCCACTAGAGACCCCTAATTTATGTTATCTAGGACATGACTTGACATTTTGTCTCATGGAGTTTTTTTGTGATAATGAATTAAAGGGATAGATAATTTCCAAATGAAAAATCAAGGAGAATCCCTATTCCCTAGTGGAAAAACAGATGGCAACCTAAAAGCACCAATGTCCTTGTGCACGATTATATCTCCAAGGGGGAGGCTCCCCTGAAAGCTTACACCAAGACAATATAAAACCAAAAACTAGCCAGGAAAAATCAATGAGTTTTCTTGCTAGACGAGGAGACATGTCTTCCCCAGGGCATATCTTGAGCAACAAGACCATTATCCCACCGTGAAGAGGAGTAAAATGAACACCATGGACATAAGCATGCACATTCATAGTTTGTTTCATGAGGAGGTAATTACATCCCTTCTCATAACTTCTTATATTCTTGATATGGTGACTTAGATTGCGAGCCATGTGACAAATTAATAGCTCAATATTGTCCTAGTACCCGTAATTAATTAGGATATGATTTATAGATTAAGGGTGACATTAACCTTAATCTCTCCCTCAGTTGATCAATAATTTTCCCACCAATCTTCTTCACAGTTATTATCCCACGGGACATGATAATCCATATCATTTATGATTGTCTTAGAATCTCGTATCACATTCAACCATCAAGCACCAATAACTTTATCTATTTTAATTCCATGCCACAACACATATCCTTCTACTTGATTGTTGGATACAGTGCCAAAACCCCAAGAAAAGAAAAGTATTGTCCCCTCAAGATCTGTGATGATCACCCCTCGCTTGACACTTGTCACCCTAGGTTTCCATTTAAAGGCTCCATAAAAAAATAAATATAAGAATGTTGAGTTCACTTCCAATTTTCCAAATTGGAGGTGCTCAACCAAAGCTATCAACCTAGTCTAGAGATTTGTTTTGGCATATTGAATCGTAAGAGTTGAGACGATATATTATACTACCCAAACCATTCTTCTTCATATGCACTTGAAATTTGATTTCAATTAAGATCTTTTCCTCTGGATATAATCCATGATGATAACAAGCCTTTAGATTTTGTTGCTACAGAGAAGGGGATGTCCTATTCCTAGTGGAATATTTCTCGATTCCCGGCTAACCAAATTTTCTAATGTGTTGATGCGGGAAAAATGCCCCTCAATGGATAGGGGTCCTTCTCGATAGGGGTCCTTCTCGATGTGAAGTCCCAATTAGAACTTGAACCATTTGGTATAGGTGACCCGTGTGTATTCTATCCCGACTGCCATTACTACTGGATATGAATGGATATCAGGGTAGAATACACATGAATGGATATTGGGACTGGAAACACCTGTTTTTGTTTCTTCATTTCTTGTACCTTTTAAATATATATGTATTTAAATTACTGAACTTTTTGAATTAGAATAGCTCATAATTGAATAGTGGTTTATATTTTCTGAATTTGAGTTGACATTGATATGGGTGAAATATGTCCACCCTCTGCGACAAGGCCAAAGGAGAAAGGAGTGAATGACCTCTTTTTTTCTGTTTTTGTCTTTTATTTTTTCATTCTCGGGGTTAATATTACATTGTGTGGGTTTGACGTTAAGTCACATAAATATGGAATTATAATCTATTGGCATTGCATCGCTGCTAAAAAAAACTTTAGGATTATATTGTGTTTTAGTTTACAGTTATATATTTAGATTAGAATTATTATTAATATTCATAATTATGGTTAGGATTATAAAATGTAAATTAGGAATCATATATAAGTATTTTAAAGGATTAATGTGTTGTATTAGCGATTAAAAAATAAGGAGTATATGTTTTGATGTGTTATGTTGATAATTAGAAATAATGAGCATGTGTGTTTTTGTTGATCATATTTTTTTTTTTGAAGTAACTTGTTGATTCATTTCTTCCTTCCAACGCAACTTGGTAGTGGGAGAGAATGCATAGAAAAAAAAAATGTGAAATGTGATTTGGAGAACACTAGCTTGCCACCCCTTCATGACACAATCATCTAATTGATCATGTAGTGTTCACAATTCACACTTATCACACAATATTGCTAAGGAACATTTTCTAAGCATTTTTTTTAAATCCTTTGATTCATTTCTCTTGTTGCAACAATGTAATTATGAGTTTAATGAAAATAGTGTCATAAATAGTGATATTGTATTGTTTCTGATGGATGTTGAAAACTTGAACAATATAATATTTAATTAAAAAAATAAAAATAAAACCAAAACTCCATAATGTAATAGGGAGAAATGGAAGGCAAAGAGGTTCAAAATCTTAACCCTTTTCAAGATTGGAAAGTTGAAATATTGATAGAATTGGCATCTTTGAGAGGCCTAAGATCTATATTTAGAAATAGGGACCATTTCACTTGTGAAAACAATTGACTCTATCATTGAAACAATTACTAATGTCCAAGGAGAATTATGTAATTCTAATTCTTATAGGGAGGTGAAAATGCATTTTAATGAAAATGAGCTTAGTTATAAATATTTTTCAAAATTAAAAGTAGCAAAATTTGTTAATACATGGGAAGTTGTTTCAAGACAACAATCTATTTTTTCATGTTCTTTTTTTATATAGTTTTTTAAACATTTATTGGTTGAAATTATATTGATAAAAACTACATCACATTACTATTCCACAAGTTTTGAAAATAACCACTAAACAGTAAAAAAAAGGCCTATTGAAATCACAAAAAGTTTGGATTTATCCTTAAACAAAACTACCCATTTCTCCTTAAGACTATATATTTTATAGTACATGCCTAAGATTCTTATGGTCCTAAAAATAAATAATTAGAAAAATGCATAAGGATTATCTACTTCTACCAAACCTATACTAAGAGGCTCAAGGTCCTTATTCACAACTTCCATTTCTTCGTCGAGATGACGCACAGTTTTATCCTCCTTTGGTTCACCCCAAGAAGAGTTGACTAAGAGTCTTTGGTTTGAGGCCATGGAATGATCTGGACCCTACTCAAATCGAGTTCCATATTTCTTAGAAGAATGCATTCTACTTCCAAAAATGCTAGTTCTTGCTTTAATTCCACTAGAGACCCCTAATTTATGTTATCTAGGACATGACTTGACATTCTATCTCATGGAGATTTTTTGTGACAATGAATTAAAGTGATAGAGAATTTCCAAATGAAAAATCAAGGAGAATCACTATACAGATGGCAACCTAAGAGCACCAATGTCCTTGTGCACGAATATATCTCCAAGGGGGAGGCTCCCCCGAAATCTTAGAACAAGCCAATAGAAAACCAAAAACTAGCCAGGAGAAATCAATGAGTTTTCTTACTATACGAGGAGACATGTTTTCCCCATGACACATCTTGAGCAACAAGACCATTATCCCACCATGAAGAGGACTAAAATGAACACCCTAGAAATACGCATGCACATTCATAGTTTGTTGCCTGAGAAGGAGGTAATTACATCCCTTCTCATAACTTCTTAGATTCTTGATATGGTGACTTAGATTGCGAGCCATGTGACAAATTAATAGATTAATATTGTCCTAGTACAGATAGTTAATTAGGATATGATTTCTAGATTAAGGGTGACATTAAGTTTAATCTCTCCCTCAGTTGATCCATAATTTTCCCACCAATCTTCTTCACAGTTATTCTCCCATGGGACATGATAATCCATATCAGTTATGATTGTCTTAGAATCTCGTATCACACTCAACCATCAAGCACTAATAAATTTATCTATTTTAAGTCCATGGAGAAACACATATACTTCTACTTAATTGTTAGATATTTATCTATTTTAAGTCCATGGAACAACACATATACTTCTACTTAATTGTTAGATGCATTGCCAAGGCCCCAAGAAAATAAAGGTGTTGTCCCTTTAGGATCTGTGATGAACACCCCCCTCTTGACCCTTGTCACTCCAGGTTTCCATTTTGAGCCTTCATAAAAAAAACTAAATATAAGAATGTTGAGCTGACTTCCAATTTTTCAAATTGGAGGTGCTCAACTAAATCTATCAACCTCGTCTAGATATTTGTTTGGGCATACTGAATCCTAAGAGTTGAGATGATATATTATACTACCCAAACCATTCTTATTCGTATGCACTTGAAATTTTATTTAGATTAAGATCTTTGCCTCTGGATATAATCCATGATGATAACAAGCCTTTAGATTTTGCTGCTACAGAGAAGGGGATGTCCAATTCCTAATGGAATATTTCTTGGTTCCCGGCTAACCAAATTTTCTAACACAAAATTTTTTGTAATGTGCTGATACGGGAAAAGTACCCCTCCCTCAATGGATAGGGGTCCTTCTCGATGTGAAGTTCCAATTAGAACTCGAACCATTTGGTATAAGAGACCCTTGTGTATTCTATCAGGGTTTCCATTACTGGATATGAATGGATATCGGGATAGAATACACATGAATGGATATCGGGAGTAGAAACACCTGTTTGTGTCTCTTCATTTATTTTTATTGTACCTTTTAAGTATATATGAATTTAAATTACTGAACTTTTTGAATCAGAATAGCTCATAATTTAATAGTGGTTTGTAATTGGCTGAATTTTAGTTGACATTTTTATTGGTGAAATATGTCCACCCTCTGTGAGAAGGCCAAAGGAGAAAGGCGTGATTAACCTCTGTTTTCTGTTTTTGTCTTTTAATTTTTCATTCTCTGGGTTAATATTACATTATGTGGGTTTGGAGTTAAGTCTCGTAGATATGGAATTATAAATTCATGTTCATGTTCAAAACTATTGGCATTGCATCGTTGCTAAAAACTTTAGGATTATATTGTGTTTTAGTTTACAGTTATATATTTAGATTAGAAGTATTATTAATATTCATAGTTATGGTTAGGATTATAAAATGTAAATTAGGAATCATATATGTCTTTTAAAGGATAACTGTGTTATATTAGTGATCAGAAATAAGGAGTATATGTTTTGATGTGTTATGTTGTTAATTAGAAATAACGAGTATGTGTGTTTTTGCTAATCATATTTTTTTTTAAGGTAGCTTGTTGATTCATTTCTTCCTTCCAATGCAACTTGGTAGTGGGAGAGAATGCATAGAAAAAAAAAATGTGAAATGTGATTTGGAGAACACCACCTTGCCACCCCTTCATGACACAATCATCTAATTGATCATGTAGTGTTTATAATTCGCACACATCAAACAATATTGCTAAGGCACATTTTCTAAGCATTCTTTTGAAAATCTTTCATTTATTTTTCTTGTTGCAACAATGCAATTATGAGTTTAATGAAAATAGTGATATTGTATTGTTTCTAATGGATGTTCAAAACTTGAACCATATAATATTTAATTCAAAAAATAAAAATAAAACAAAACTATATAATCTAATAGGGAGAAATGGAAGGCCAGCATGCTCAAAATATTAACCCTTTTCAAGATTGGAAAGTTGAAAGATTATTAGAATTGGAATCTTTGAGAGGCCTAAGATCTATATTTAGAAATAGGGATCATTTCACTTGGGAAAACACTTACTCTATCATTTACACAATTACTAATGCCCAAGGAGAATTTTATAACTCTAATTATTATAGAGAGGTGAAAATGCATTTTAATGCAAATGAGCTTAGTTATAAATATTTTTAAAAATTAAAAGTAACAAAATATGGTACTACATGGGAGGTTGTTTCAAGACAATAATATATTTTTTCATGTTCTTTTTTTATATAGTTTTTTAAACATTTATTGGGTGAAATTATACTGATAAAAACTACATCACATTACTATTCCACAAGTTTTGAAAATAGCCACTAAATAGTAAAAAAAGGGCATATTGCGATCACAAAAAGTTTGTATTTATCCTTAAACAAAACTACCCATTTCTCCTTAACACTATATATTCTATCGTACATGCCTAAGATTCTTATGGCCCTAAAAAAAAATTAGAAAAATGCATAATGATTATCTACTTCTTCCAAACCTATACTAAGAGCCTCAAGGTCCTTATTCACAACTTCCATTTATTCGTCGAGTTGATGCACAATTTTATCCTCCTTTGGTTCCCCCTAAGAAGAGTTGACTGAGAGTCTTTGGTTTGAGGCCATGGAATGATCTCCCCTACTGAAATTGAGTTCCAGATTCCTTAGAAGAATTCATTCTACTTCCAAAAATGCTATTTGTTGCTTTAATTCCAATAGAGACCCCTAATTTATGATATCTAGGACATGACTTGACATTCTGTCTCATGGAGTTTTTTTTGACAATGAATTAAAGGGATAGACAATTTCCATATGAAAAATCAAGGAGAATCCCTATACCCTGGTGGAAAAACAAATGGCAACCTAAGAGCACCAATGTCCTTTATCACAAATATATATCCAAGGGGGAGGCTCCCCTGAAAGCTTACAACAAGCCAATAGAAAACCAAAAACTAGCCAAGAAAAATCAATGACTTTTCTTACTAGACGATGAGACATGTCTTCCCCATAGAAAATCTTGAGCAACAAGACCATTATCCCACCGTGAAGAGGAGTAAAACGAATACCCTAGACATAATCATGCACATTCATAGTTTGCTGCATGAGAAGGAGGTAATTGCATCCCTTCTCATAACTTCTTAGATTCTTGATATGGTGACTTAGATTGCGAGCCATGTGACAAATTAATAGCTCAATATTGTCCTAGTACTCGTAATTATTTAGGATGTGATTTCTAGATTAAGGGTGACATTAACCTTAATCTCTCCCTCAGTTGATCCATAATTTTCCCACCAATCTGCTTCACAGTTATTCTCACATGGGACATGATGATCCATATCATTTATGATTGTATTATATTCTCGTATCACATTCAACCATAAAGCATCAATAACTTTATCTATTTTAAGTCCATGCCATAACACATACGCTTCTACATGATTGTTGGATACAGTGCAAAGGCCCCAAGAAAAGGAAGGTGTTGTCCCTTAAGGATCTGTGATGAACACCCCCCGCTTGACAGTTGTCACCCCAGCTTTCCATTTAGAGGCTCCATAAAAAACTAAATATAATAATGTTGAGTTGACTTCCAAGTTTCCAAATTAGAGGTGCTCAACCAAAGCTATCAACCTAGTCTAGAGATTTGTTTGGGCATACTGAATCCTAAGAGTTGAGACAATATATTATACTACCCAAATCATTCTTCTTCATATGCACTTGAAATTTGATTTATATTAAGATCTTTGCCTCTGGATATAATCCACGATGATAACAAGCCTTTAGATTTTGTTGCTACAGAGAAGGGGATGTCCAATTCCTGGTGGAATATTTCTCGGTTCCCGACTAACCAAATTTTCTAGCACAAGAATTTTTGTAATGTGTTGATGCGGGAAAAATGCCCCTCAATGGATTGGGGTCCTTCTCGATGTGAAGTCCCAATTAGAACTCGAACCATTTGGTATAGGAGACCCATGTGTATTCTATCCCGACTTCCATTACTGGATATGAATGGATATCGCATGATGATATACAAAATACAAAATGCAATATAAACTAATATAAATGATTAAAGTAAGACTATTATAACCTATGCTAGCTAGGATCAAACTAAGTAAAATAAACATACGGTGAAAACAACAACCCCTGCTTGCATTCAAAAAATAGTTAGTTGTCAAAGAAAAGCATATACCAATAACACATGAACAAAATATATACACAAATTAGTCGGAAACAACAAACTCATTCAACACGAGCCATTTATTATCTCATAATGAAATTGTTGGAAAAGAGATAATAAGAAAGATCTACAACATTAATAAAATAATAGTATATCAAATTAAAAACATAACCTTGTGTCATTAAAGATGGCAATGCATAAACAGGGAGTAGTTCACAGCATATAGATGGCATACACCATATTGATTTTCATCCAAAATGGCTCTAAGGGATTCTTCCAATTAAAATTCCAGAAGTAGTTCCAAAAATCATAAAAGGTTAGAGCCCGTGCTAAGTGGGTGCCCTTTGGCTTATATAGTTGAGTTTGCACTTGTTTCTTAGGACTTCTTGAATTTACATACTAATTTACAATAAAATTTTATTTTTACAAATGTCCCTCAACTTTGTATCGAGCATAGGCTACCCACACTTCATGCTAAGTAGAAATTAATATTACTCTTGTGAACAAAATACTTTATAAAGTGATTTCATAAACTCTTGAGACTTGGGAAAATTTTCATATCCCTTTTTAAGGTGAGAAAGAAAGAACTTATTAAATTTTGGTCCTTGGAAGGAACCACTAAATGTTCCTTAATTATGTCACGAGTTATCCTTTGAGGTATCCTAGTAGAAAGTTCTCTGGAGTGTATAGATACCTCCAGTTCTATTTAAATTTGGTAATTTAGCTTTGGCTAACCCAGGTCCACAATATTCGACAAGGTTCACCTATTTATAATCCTAGTAGCTATTATGTGTAGTCTTGTGCAGGTGTTGATTGAATTCATCAAATCCTTTTCCAACTTCTCTCCAATTCTTTGATAGTTTGTGAGTGTTGTATAGTTGAGTTGATTTTCCCTACCAAGCATCATAGGGAGGTCTATTGTTGCATCGGGATTTTCTTTGATCCATTTCTTCATTTTGTCCATTTCCATCCTTACTCCTATGAATTTTGTATTTTTAGTCTTGGCCTTGTCCAACAATGATATTATTTGAGTAGTCAGGTCTTGAAATTATTTCAAATCAGTGTATAGCTACTTGGTTGTGGGTAGTAATTATTTCCATACCATGATGGCACATATTGTCAACTCAATAGTGCTAGTTCTGTCACCTTTGTAGAATCTTCCTTCGTCCTATAAGATTTTAATTTAGTCTTTGTAATACTCAAGCTTCTGAACCATATTTTTTAGATTTTGTTATGAGGCTTGAGTGAATGCTATGCTTGTTGAAGCTATGGCCAAGGTATTTTCATGGATGTCTTAAACTACAAGTGTCTCTATTATGATAGAGGGGATATTTCTTAAATTGGCATCCTCTTTGTAGTTTTCCAAATATTTTTTCTTGTATCTTCATCAAACCTAGAAGAATTGAGGTCTGCCTCTCTTCTAGCCTTGAAGTGTGTGAATGCTCACAATCCTAATTCTCTTAGAGGAAACTTTCCTCTAGTTAAAGGTGCACTAGAAGAAGTTTCAGGTGCTTCAATATCCATGGGGTCAATATTTTGAGATTCTTCTTAATCCTTCTTCTCCTCTTCTCCTCTTTTTATTCTTTCTTCTTCCTCGCATTTCAAAATTTCTTCTTTCTCCTTTTGGAGCCTTATTCATTGTTTTTCCTCCTCTTATTTCCTCTTCTTCTTTACTTCTAATGTTTCTACTATTGTTTCTTGATGTCTAATAACCTTATCTTCCTTTTTCCTCTTTTCTCCCTCTTCTACTACAACTCTTTCTACTTCCTCTTCTAATCTCATTTTCTTTGTTGTACTAGTCACTTCTATATATAATTTATCCTTGTATTGAGAGTTTCCTCTCATCCTAAAAATCACCTCATCATAATTGATGGCTCTCTTTTGAATTTCTTCATCTTTCCAGGTTTATGATTATGCCAACCTATATTTGTAGACCTGACAATGTCTATTGATGAACTTGAGGGGATCATTCTTGTGAAATCTTTCTTCCCAAAAATGGAATGTTTCCAATGTGTGAGCTTCATCGCATGCCTCCTTAACATCCTTGAAACTACAGGATCCTAAACAAAATGGTAGTGGTTTCCAAGTGAGTTTTCTATTGTTGGCCAATGTTGCTCCTAGTCCATGCACCAAACATTGATATGCCACTTCCTGTAAGGCCACCTTGTTAGGCATAAAATTTGGGAATAAATACAGAGTCTTGGTTGCACCATAAATCCTGATGTAAGTTCCATTTTCCAGCACAAATCAATTTCCTACTTTTATAACTGCATCCATTTCCTTTTCTAACGTGCATGGCATTGGGTCACATAACAATAATTGGTAAGGGGAATGAGGAACTTCTCATCTATATTGTGATAGTGGATATGATATTTATGTTCCCATGAATATTGGTAATAGACATGAATTGGGGGGTCACCTAACTTCCATTTCCATCCCATGTATGGAAAGGCATGTACCATACATAACACACATCTAGTAAATAAGAGGACATATGAAAATTTGGATGTTTACTAGGGACTATGTGCTTTGTAGTTGACATAGTTTCTTCCAAGGTAGAAGAGAGAATATCTTCCCACTTGAAGATGTGTTTGGCAGTTTTGATGGAGTGTACTAGAGGGGCCCATGATACCTTGAAAATATTGGCATCAACTTCTCCATAGAGCCTATAGAGCATGGCTTCTACATATTGGTATGGGTTCCTCCGTATCTTGGTGGGGTAAGCATCGAATTATTTAGTTTTGAAATGTTTATCCAAGATCCATCGGTTCTTCATAACTTCTCTGGAATCCAACGGGAATTGGGTTGTCCAATCTTTTGTGAGTTCAACTTCTTCATCGAGAATTTTCGAGTATAGGAAATTTTCGAGAATAAAAAACGATTTTGTGACCTTCACATTTCTATGAAAAATATTTAGGCCAAAAGGCGTACATCTATTGGCAATGGGAACAATTAATGATCTTTTAACTTTAAATTATAATTCTAATCTGTTAACATATTTACTTTTTTACATTTACCTAATTACATTATAAAATTACTGTAAGGATATATAATTGCCACGTTTAAATGACTAAGAAGAATTAATATCTATGCAAGCCACATTTATATCATTAAGAAACACTGTGCACACCTTTCATGTTGGGGGCACCCATTAGTTTCTGATGTCTGAACCGTCATCTAATGCCACGATCTAATGCCACGACCTACCCACAGACGTTTAATATTCACCTGGAATTATCCAGAATGCCCTCAAATCATACCATATGTTGGGCGCGCGTGTCGATTTTTTCCTGATTTTCTTAGTTCTCTTTAATTCTCACCTCAGTCTTGTAAAACATAATTTCTTGTCAAGATCGTAAATAGATTTGAGATTTAAATTTAAGGATGGTTTTAGTTTTCAGTTCATGTACACTCTCTATCTAGCCAAATTATTCTTTTAAAATGCCAATCCAATTTACCAGTGAACTATCAGATTGATAACTATTGAACGATCATGTCACTCAAGCTTCAGTTGAGTTATTAGGACTATGAGATGTTTCCCTATAGAGGTAGTCTGGTGATTTTACCTTTACTCAGTGGTAGTCGATTTGAATGTTGGTTTTAATCTATGCCTTGTAATTCGTGTTCAACTGCAAGGCTCATGTACTTACCCTAATTCCATTGGTATACACACAGGACTGTCTCGACAACAGTCTCTGTAGACTGTTATGATCTCAATGTTACCTATATTTTGTCTTTCTTTTTTTTAATAAAATTTAATAGAATAATAATGTAGATTTGTTTTTGGTTCATTCTGAAATGAACCCTATCCTTGGGAGAATGGTGTATTATACTTTGAAGAAATATAAGTTTATTTATACGCTAGATCAATCCAAGTTTCTACCGAGAACCTGTGAGAATTCTCTCCTCGCCAGTAATGAGATTGCTTGTCTTTACGGACTCCTTGCTTCTCTAAGTATTAAGTCTTCCAATGGTTGTTACCTTTTGCAGCACATCCCTACCTAATCTTGTAAAGTCTCAGCTTTAATGCTTAAGAGTAACCAGTTCATATTTTAAGTGTTCCGTGAGTATCGGTTTACCTTATCATAATTATAAAATATTACGACATCCTATTCTAGACATTCTGAAATAGCTCTTTTATATTTATAAATTATTTGAGCGTTCTCATTGTGAGCTTGAACCACGGATTCATATTGGATTCACCATCCGCCATCTTCTGGGGATTCACCATCTTGATTCCAAGCCCTGTCAATTTTTTTTAGAATTAGGGTTTATATTACATTTCTGAAAATTACGGTTTATAAGT
>JASDQU010682925.1:62299-73092 GCA_032191745.1 Picea mariana
AATCATTGGGAAAGTTCATAAATTCGCTGGGTAGTATCAAAGAAATCCGCTGGGAAAATAAAATGGAAGAAGGCACAGAGGTAAGGAAGGTGAATGCTTTCCAGTGTTCCCCCACAAGCTGGGCACAGTTTACACCAGAATCACGAAGATTTACAGTAAATTTTTAGTTGGGAAAGGAGGGATGGCGCTGGGCTCGACTCTCCACACAACGCAGGGGATCAACTCAAAATCTGAGGGAAGGTTCAGATGGATCCACCGTTAAATTAGCGCTGAGTAAAGGGGAAACATGTGCTGAGTAAAGGTGGATAGAACCGTTGCGTGCCAAGGGAAAACGTTGAGAAGGGACGAGTAAATGCTGAGGTAAAGGATCAAGTCGCTGGGAAATTTCATTTTTCTTGAGCATAGACAACTTGCTAAAATGTAGAGCTTCAGAAACGGTAAATTTTGGGTTAAACTACCCATGCCTTTCAAGGGTAAAAGGGAAAAACGCGGAGGAGAGGAACCCAAAGAAATTGCAGACGTTTGTGTGCTTAACCTAGGGATTGAACATGAATAATGTCGAACTGAGTTTTTCTAAAGGAATTTTATTTAAGGGTGGAGAATAGAACTCCCAAAAACTGTGAAGACACTTAATTACTCAAAAATTCTACCAAAGGATGTTGGGTGAAAGGTTTTAAGAAAACAAAGAATTAATAGATCGCAGGGGTTGCAAGAGATATAAGTCACATAGGGAGTGTTTGAAATCCTCCCGGCTTCGCTGGACCATCAATCAAGAAAAATTCTAAAAACATAAACACAATAAAATATTGACATAATTGCATATTCAAAATAAAAATACCGTGACCGAAGGCGAAAAGTTGATGATGAATCCTGCGCTTGCGCTCTATTTTGCTACCCTCTTGCTAACTGTAAAGACCTCATCGATACCTCCCAACCAATTCTAGGGGTACTCTTCTTCCCCCTTATCTACCCAAGCCACAAAGGGGCCACACAATCACAACCAGAACAAAAAGCTAGCTTCCATCTCGCCTCGCAAGGTCAAGCTACCACTCTCTATTCAAGTTGGGTATCCCAACTCCCACAAGAAAAATCAATCAATAAAAATCCAGCAGCATAACCTTACTCATACCAGTCGTGATCCATTCCCCTTCTCTGCCGTTTATTTTATAGAGTTTTCTTAGTTTCCATTTGCCAAAATACACGTTAAATTATTTTTATTAAATTTTTATTAGGAAATACTCTCCCTGGTACACTTCTCACTCGATCCCTTAGTTACACCAAAAATTGATTTAATTAATTAAATTAATTTTCTAATTTCCCTCACCCACCTAAAAGCGTTCCTAGAAACACTCCTTGTTGTCCTTTTATTCCCTCAATTTCCCTTAATGACTAATGTCTTTCTTAAATCTTAGTTGAGTTTTATTTAAGAAAGTTCTCTAGACTAGATTCATTTCTATGTTCCACATTCCTTTTGCATTTAATTTCCCTTTTTTGTCTAAGTTCCAAATTGGCATGTCTTTGCACATATCAGAAATTATTTTTTAGGTAAATTAATTCTCCTTTAAATTCTTAAATTGATTTTTTTTCATCCCCCTTTTATTAATTTTTTAATTAGATTTTAGTCATCATATCCTACTTAGACCTGGGATTCAGTTTCAACTAGGCTTTAACAATTTTTAAGGGAACAATTTTATAATTAAAATGCTTTACTCATACAACATTTATTTTAAGGTTGACCACGTCAAATAAAATATTGTTTTCTAGGCACCTAGGTTCATTGACTCACCAGTGTTAAAAATTGCAACGTGCCCTTTAGGAAGCACTATGTGCTCCAAGGGTGTCACGTTCCTTTATCCATATTTCATTTATGCGACGTGCCCTTCAAGACACACTACATGCTCCAAGGGTGCCACTTGCCTTTTGACTGATTTTGGTAGTTGTCCAACCCTTGGAGTTAATACTCCATCGAGCGACCTTATGGGAGACTAAAGGCATCTAAGGAATAATGATCGTTCTTTATTGTATGCCCCTTAGAATATTCGTGAGCGACTATCTCAGTCTTCCCTCACGACATCGTGGATCTCTCGAACTAGGCAATCATTAACCTATCATTCGTGCCACGACGAGAGTGCTAGTAGGCTGTGGCAGGGCTGTTGCCACACCTTTCCCACAAAATCTATGGTTGTTGTGCATGGCTCCTTTACTCCTAATGTGAGTCTGATTAGCAAGCAATCGTCATCCTACATCTATCAACAAAACATGTCAACGATCCATAAACAACATCATAATATAACCAATCATACGTCACAGATGTAATAACAGAAATACTCAAACCATATATAGTCCACTCCCTGACTCGATCTAGAGTCCAAGAAGGTCCATCAATGCCATCAACAACCTCAATCTATCAAGAGTCCTACACACTCAGGAGAAACCAGTCAATAGCACCTATCTATACATAAATAACATAACATAACATCATAATCCACAATCTCATCATTTGAATCTATAAGTGAAGCAAACAATCATATAATGAAACAGATCACTTCCACACAAGTGTCCTCAAAGAATAAGTCACATCACGTGCGCACAAGAGTGGCTTGTTACATACACCCCCTTTTGTTTTAAACTTCATTCCGAAGTTTCATAGTATACAAGTGCAAAATAAAGTATCTGACAATATCTAAATGTCTAGCTATCAAACAAAAATGGAAACTGTTGGCCCATATCATATGCATCCTCCCAGGTAGCCAAGTGTGGAATATAATTTTCCCACTAGACCTTGACCTGATCAATTGTTCGACGGCGTAGCTGTCTAATGTAATGGTCTAGAATGCGGATTTTCTCTGCTGTGAGTGCACCCTCATCTAACACCTGCAAAGAAATCAAGTCAATCATATGCGTAGGATCATTGACATAATGTCGCAACAGATACAAGAAAAACATCGCGCAATGCCTCAAAGAATGAGGCATGACTAGCCAATATGCTTAATTCATAATTATGGCCAACACGATGCACATCGAAAAACCCTTATGTCGATCATGTACTTCTTCCATCCATTTTTCATATCGTTTGTATTTGTTCTTCCAATTCTTGGATCGCTTATGGTCCTACTAGGACCCCATCTTCGAATAGATCCCATCTCAAAGGTGTCTGACACGGTCACCCATAGAGAAAATCAACGGTGCCATGTTAACTGTACTTTGATGGCTTTTGTTGAATGCAAACTCAACCAACGGAAATAACTATTCCCAATGTTTATGTTGGTCCAACAGATAAATACGTAACATAATCCTCCAAAATTTGGTTCGTTACTTTGGTCAACCTGTCTATATCAGGGTGACATGTTGTAATAAGTTCATTGGTGTTCCCAAGGATTCTTGGGAACTAGTCCAAATCATCTAGCAACCACTGATTCGCTTATCAGATATGATCCTCTTAGGAACACCATGCAATTTCACTATCTCGTTGATAAATACTTTAGCTATTTATGGCGCCTAATACTTCATACGCATAGAGATAAAATGTTCACTCTTCGTTAGAGTGTCAACTACCACTAAAATCGAGTCATGCCTCCTTGCCGTCAGCGACAATCAAACAATGAAGTCCATTGAAATGACCTCCCATTTCGATTCCAGAATATCGGGTGGTTGTAGTAATCCTTCCGGATGTCTATGTTCATCCTTCACTCGCTGACATCCTAGACACCTCGCCATGTACATAACGATGTCCTCCTTCATTCCTTTCTAGAAGAATAAGGGATAAATGTCTTCCCTCATCTTCGTGACTCCTGGATGAGCCATGTACACCGCTCTACGAGCTTCACTGAAGATCAAAATTCACTTGCCATTAGGCAGTACGTAAATCCGATTATTATATCTCATTAATCCTTCATTGTCCACAGTAAATCCCTCAAACTTTGGTACCAACATGGTGTCTTGTCTGAAAAACTCATTAATCTCCTTATACCAGTCACCGTTGCGCTGTAAAGTTAGAATAATTTCACAAATATTCGTCTAAAGAAGTATCACCGGAAATATGTGTGGTCTCTGACTCAACGCATCAACCACTCTGTCCATTGATCCTTTTATGTAGGTAATCTCAAAATCATACTCGCTAAGAAGTTCTGACTAATGCCTTTGTCGCATGTTCAAGTCCACTATCTCTAAGCAGTTTCGACCAACGCCTTTCCCATCTCCACAACGGTTGTGTGTCCTGTTGACCCGGACGCTCCAGAGTTTTCAACTAGATAGTCTTGTTGGTATGATCTCTCTCCACATGTCTAGTGCCCGTCTCTGGTCTAGTACTCGTGGCCCCAAAGTAGAAACCCCTGGACTACTAACCTAAGATCCTGGTCTTTTCTGCTGACACACCTAACTGCGTCTATTGGCAGGAGTCCCTGTAGGGGGTCTTTTGCGGAGGAACCATCGTCGTGGTGTTCTAAATAAGGGTTCTATATAAGTATCTTGATACCAAGATGTCTTGTCTGGTTGGCATCTGATGTTAATTCCCACCAGATGTTTTCATTCTAGACAGTCTTGTAGGAGTCCTTCCCTAAATCCCGCGGTCAATTCTTCCTCAGCTATGAGGCCTACTGGACTACCTTGGGAAACATCTGAGACATTTAGAGCCTCACCTTCACATGAAAGCTAGAGTTAAAGCTGAAAATGACCTCCCTGACCTCCATCTTCTCTGTGTTCAGATGTGGGGCATACCGAAGTAGCTCCATAAATTTGGTATCATAATTCAGCACCGTACGACCACCCTGTCGTATGGTCTTGAAGTCATCGAGTTGGGTCTTAATGAATTCCTTTGACAATTACTTCTCTGAGAACCGTTCCTCGAACCATTATGATAACACAACTTTGACAACCTCCTTTAGCTGAGGTAGGAGAATATTCCACCATAGAAGAATGATCCCCTTCGGGTGAAATACTACCATGTGGACCTTCGTGTTGGAAGTCATAACAGTGAAGCGTGAAGCACCTCACCTTGTTCCCCAGCCATGCCTTAGCGGCTCAACGGTCCATGGCACTCATGAACTTGAGAAATTAACCTTCTTGAGTTCTCTGTGAATGCTACCAGTACTGGCTAGGGTGCGTTGTGGACCATTAGGGGTACAGGCACCCTGACCTCTTCTCTATCTAGGCGGTTAATTGAGGCCTCCGACGACCTTTGGAAGGACCTTATCTGACCAACCACATCTCCCACAGCAAACTGCTCATGCCCAATGACTTGTTCTTCTCCTTGGGATTTATACCCCTCTATCATGGATGCTACCAGGGGCATCGCGACTCTACACCTAGCACCAAGTCGTCTATCTTCACGACATCCTGTAACCACAATTACCACATGGACAAGTTAAATTGTAATTAGCGTTAAGTTATTAATCAAGGGTTTAATTCAGTGGAAGGTGTGACTATCCACAGTGCCAGGGTTGAACCTGCTCTGATACCATATGTAATGACCCCACCATTACGACAACGAAATGACGTACAACATGTCAATTTTTTTTCTTTTAAAGCTGTGTTAGGAAAATCAAAAAATCATAATAAATAGTCAATATCATCGACGCATCAATCACATATATTAATGAAACAATAATAATGCATTAATAATCCAATACGAAACATTTTCGACACCTCGTCACCATGAACCATGACACGTGCCTCAATGTATTAACATATTAATTAATAGCAGCCCAACAACATCAATGCATCAATCCTAATATCATTAATCATGACGCAAGGGTAACCATCATTGTATCAATCATACATCAATATTTAATAATTGTTGCAGACGAGAGTAAACAATTCCAGAACATTCACAAGCCAACTTAAATAATGAGTGAGAGAAAACTAGTTACTAATGAATCATGCCACATCATAAATTAAGGCGCAATGTAGTCAACACAATTCGACATTTGTTCCATGGTGCATGAGAAATATAATATCTAAACGATCATTCGTTACAATAATTTTTTCATGGTGCAAGAAGTAGATAACCAACAACCATTCATTATATTGACTTTTCATTGCATGCAAGAAGTAAAATCTAACATTATGCAATACATTATTCAATAAATAAACATTGTGTAAGAGTACAATAATTACCTAACCATCCATACCTTGCATTATTCATGCGCAATTAATCAACTTTATTTTAAAATTCAGGGCGCAAGATCAAACATCTACTTTACTATAAGGAGTGTGATTATTCCAATACTAAATAACCAACTTCCACACTAAACAAGGCATGCACGTGATCTGATTAATGAATTAGTCATAAACAACATCACTACATTGCACGCAAGTAATCTAAGCGTAATCATTTAGGAATCAAAATTTTAAGGGCACAATTGTAAGACAACTACTATGATTCATCAAGCATCAACTTTAACTAAGGCATAAGAATAACTAACGACATAAAGTTTCAAAAAAAGCTAAAGCTATTTAATGAGGGATGCTTCCACCTTCTTGAAATTCATGGGAAATTCGTAAGATTATGCTTTCTCATAGCCACAATTTGGGAACCATCCATCTTGAGTGCACCCACCCTACCAACGTGTTTACTAAGTTACAAATTTTTTCTTAGAACTCTACGAAGACTATTTTTATAACACTTAAAGTAACAGTCCCACAAATGGAATGTATCCAATCCCTGGAAATCTTAGAATGGGTTCGGTAAGTTGCCTTTAACCTTTGGAATCATGAATTCTTAAAGGCCATTATGTTAATGCGACATTGCATCCAATGCTTTACACATTCTAATATATAATCTATAAACATCAAGTATGAAGTACTTTAAATACAACACTGTTTTCATAATGAGGGGTTATATATGTATACACTTGTGATTTCTTTATGGGCCTTGAAGGTAGAGTAATTAATAATGGTTTTTCAACCAAAACTGCGATTTCATGAAGGACCTTGAGTGCATAAGGAAAGTTAATATCGAAGTAGTTTAATATTTTAGGCTTTTGATTGAAAGGTTACTAACACGATAATTCTGTAAAGTGGGCGTTAGCAATTCATTTTTTACAGTATTTTCAGTAATTGAAGGTGCAATTGATTCAACCCTCTCGAACATCTAAAATTTAAATCTCAACCACTACAATCCTTAGTTCCAATTACCTTCTAATTTCTAACACGACTTTAATCAAACCAGTAATAAATATGTACTGGAAGGGGAAAAACTATGCCTTTACTATGTGTTAGAAAAATTAAATAAGTGCACGAGGGGCGAATTGAAAGGAGCCCTGTACCGTGGCTCGCTGCTATTCCGTCACTTAAACACTGATGCAGGTATGAACGTTGACGATAATATTTTCTGTAGGAAAAGGTTTCCCCATTCTTTACCATTCTGTCACACTCGCGCTATTGTAATTCTGCTCAGCGCATTTACTTCGTTCAAGCGAATCCGTGACCTCTCAGCCGTCAAATTTGCATCCCTTAAACTCTAAACTCAACAAGTAACGCAGAGCTTGTGCGTGGTAAGTATGGAGAAGGTCCCCAAGGAGAGCCAAGCCCTGTTTTACCACAGGGATATTGCAGACAGAGCGCCCTCAATTCGAGGGAATCCGTAAGAGAAAAAGGGAAAAGAAAATGAAGAGAAATCCAAAGCATAATCGTTGGAAAAGTTCACAAATTCGCTGGGCAGTATCCACGAAATTCGCTGGGAAAAAAAAATGGAAGAAGGCGCAGAGGTAAGGAAGGTGAACGTTTTCCAGTTTTCCCTCACAAGATGGGCACGGTTTACATCAGAATCGTGGAAATTTATAGTAAATTGTTAGCTGGGCAAGGAGGGATGGCGCTGGCTCGACTCTCCACACAATGTAATGGATTGATAAATTGTGAAGCAAGAAATGCAGAGAGAAAGAATAGAACATAAAACAGTATATTAGAATGTATGAAGAACTGAAGAAATTACAATGCAATGGGAAATAGCTGAGCTAAATAGGCTCAAGCAAATCAAGAATAGAAAGTACCGCTGGCCAGGACAGCTGGCAGTGTACAGTCAGCCCGTTGAGGTTACATTATATTTAACACGTCCTCTTAAACTCAACAGTTACAAGCATCAGCACTGATTATACCTAAGTGTTGTCTCTGAAAATCAAAAACCGATTTTCCTAGTGGCTTTGTAAAGATATCAGCAAGCTGATCTCGAGAACCACAGAATTGTAGTGCAATATCACCATTATTGACTAGCTTGCGTATGAAATGAAAACGAGTGTCAATGTGTTTTCTTTTCTCTGGTCATGAACTGATCCACATTTTCGGACTCTGTAATTCTTAAAGTCTCGAATTGTGTCCTCAAGGTCTGTAGTTTAACTGTTTTGACCCTGTCATTTCCTTGGTAGGAGGATTTAAGGATGTCCCAGGCCTGTTTTGAAGTACCAGCGCCTATGATTTTTGAGAAAATCGAATCATCCACAGAATTTTGAATCCAAAATTTTGCTTTATTTTCTTTGTTCCTCAGTGTTGCCTGAGCAATTCTCTGCGGATTTGTCATGGCAGAAAGGGCGACTTGATCTGGTTCCACATATCCAAGATCCATTGGATCCCAGCACTCTTGTGCTTGCAAGAAGGATCTCATCCAAAGAGACCAAAACTCGTAATTCTTTCCCAGAAGAATCGGACCCTGAGTTGGTCCTAAATTGCTAGACGACGCCATAAAAAAAAAATTGCAGAAAAAATAGAGGGAAATTTCGTATTTACCTCCGATCGCCAAAACGTCGATTGTCGATGAGAGCTTATCGACGTTTAATTTGCCTTTGTCATGGTGCAATGTGACCACGCGCCTTGTGTTAAAGCGCTACGGGATTTTTCGGTTCTTTGTCTTTCAATTTGCCGAAATGCGAAAATTTTCCTTTGGACAATTCAACGATCCAGATGTTGCTGTGATCTGACGGTCCAGATCTTATCGGGATATCGCGAATCGGGACTTCGTGAATCCTGATGAGGAGCTCTTCTGACTCCTCGATTCCCCGATCTCCGATTTGCCGATGGCGCTTTCCTTTCGGGACTTTCTCGATTCCTTTGATCTCCGCCACGTGTCCTTCTATATTGGACGGTCCTGATTTCGCCTCGCGATTTCGCGATTTGATATGTTCCGGACGTCTTGTCTCAAGGATCCGCGATTTTTCGAATCCTGTAATGCCGATGGAATCTCCTATTGGGATTTTTCCGAAGGCCTCGATTTCTGCCACATGTCCCAACAGATGGACGACTCAAGTTTGCTTCAGGGTTTTCACCGTGGAGATTCTTGATCCCTCGTTTTGACGAGATGACGTCAGCTGGACCCCAAAACAGAGCTTTCCTCCTATCGGGATTTCGAACTTTGTAGTTCCGAAATGCTCGTGTTTCTTGTTCTCAGGATTCACGAAATGCCGAATTCCGATGTGTCGATGTCCCTTTCCTTTTCGGGACTTTTCCTGAGTCCTCAGATTTACGCCACGCATCCCCTCAAGATGGACGGTCCTCGTCGTTTCGCGATTTCGCGACTTGCGACTCCAAAGTTTCTGTCAACTTGAAACCCCAATAGCCAATATGCCGACGGTTTCCTCGATGTCCGCCACGTGTCTGAATGAATGGATGGCTGTGATCTTATCGCTATTTCGTGAATCGTGATTTCGCGAGTTTAGAACTCTTGTTGCGACGGTCTTTCAAAAACGCGAACTTTGATATGCCGATTTGGCGGCACTCAGATCTCCTGCCCCCTGTCCTCTGAGATGGACGGTTCACAAGTCCTCTCGGGATTTCGCGATATCGTGTATCGGAGTTTTGGAGTGCAATCAACTTTGCTCGTCCAACTCCCGATTCTCGATTTTGCGATGGGATAAGATCGATGGCACACGATCTTTCTTGATCCAATGGTCCAGAATGACTCATGATTTCGCGATTCACGAATTCTCACGGCAGTCTTCTGACCTTTACACCTGCGAGTTAGTGAAATGTCGAGATCTCACCACGTGTTTCTTGATGGACGGTCCAGATGATGTCGGGATTTCGTGACTTCACAAGTCAGAAATTTCTCCTGTGCGCTCCAAAGGACTAAACCTCATGCACTTTCTCGTTGATCCAACGACTATCGGTCCTCTGCGCAAGATCTAATGGCTGAAACTCTTTCATCTTTTCTACGCTCTATTCGTCCCTTCTGAATTGGTTTCCCGCTCTGGATCCATTCGCAGGACAAATCTTACGGCTTCAATGGCAATTCTTTGCACCTAAGACGCGTTCTTTACTCCTGTGGAAGAAATATTCGTGAATCTTTCAAATATTTGAAAGAATTTCACGAGTTCTTCGGTCTCTGCTACAATCTTTGACAGATTTGAAGAATTCCTGCAATTCTTTNAAGTACAAGAATCTTTATTGTTTCTTCCTTCTGCAATCTCTTCTTCCTCGTTCTTTCGAGCGTTGTACGCTCTGCTTCGTCGCGTGAGCTTCTTACGTTGATCTTTTGAGCGTATGACGGTCTTCTTCCTCCTAGAAGTTTCCTGTGAGAATCTTTCAAGAGTATGACAGACAGTTCTCCAAGCCTTGTGAAAAGTCTGTGTCAAATGCTTCTCGAGATCCATGAAGCTCTGCGTTGTGAGGATCGTGTTGCTCTTCAGCCTGTGTGAAAAGGCTTACTGCTGAAGCTCTGATACCATGATAAATTGTGAAGCAAGAAATGCAGAGAGAAAGAATAGAACAGAAAATAGTATATTAGAATGTATGAAGAACTGAAGAGATTACAATGCAATGGGAAATAGCTGAGCTAAATAGGTTCAAGCAAATCAAGAATAGAAAGT
>JASDQU010682926.1:28319-62095 GCA_032191745.1 Picea mariana
TTGAGGATGATACTCAAGGTAAACCCTAAAATGTTTAGGACACCTTGGGATGGTTAACAACAAGGCTCAAAGCCATTATAATAATATACTCGTTAAGAGCTTAACATGCTACTTGCGAGAATTAAATATGAGTGGGGAGAATAACAATCATTAATTTATAAACTTATAGCTATGTGAAAAAAATTTATATTCATACTTTTGAATTCAATGTCTAATACTTTTATAAACTTATAGCTATGTGAAAAAAATTTATATTCATACTTTTGAATTCAATGTCTAATACTTTGAAATTTGAAGGACACATTGTTTCATTACAAATAGTTCAACTAATTCATTAATGTAAAATATCACAAAATTGCTATTTCATTATTAAAAAAATTGTTATAATGGTTTTTCTTATTACTATTGGTGACGGTATTAGTATGAAGTTATTTTTATCGTGTAATAATGAGATATTTCTATGTTCAAATTCTATTGTATATTTATTTTTATTTTATCGTTTATTTTTAAAGAGCAAATAGAATGTGAGTATGATTAAATTCACAATTATGTGTTATATTTTCATATGTAAAAAGATTTGTGGGATATTTCAATGTTCAAATTCTATTTCATATTAATCTTTTTGTGGGATATTTTTATGTTCAAATTTTATTTTATTTTATTTTTTATTTTTAAAGATCAAATAGAATGTGAGTATGTAAATTCACAATTATGTGTTATTTTTTCATATGTAGAAAGATTTATTCAATTATGTAATTTGGAACGTTTTGAATTAAAAAAATAATTTGAGTATATTGATAATAACATGATAAAGGAATAATCATTATAAAAATATATCAATTTTAGACAAAGTATGCGATGATTAGATAACTATAAATTAAAAAAAAAAAACTAAATGTCGAATAAATTAATTAGTGAGCTATAAAACACTAACTAATTAAATTTGGCAACATAATGAACTCTAACGATTGGGAGTGAACCGTCAAAATATAACCATACAACATTAAAAACATATAATTACAAATTAGGTAACAAACTAGAACACTAAAGGATTGTCCAAGTGATGTGAATTCTTGGTATGACTCAAGTCTCATGAACAACTATATTTGAGCTCAATCACACAGAGAGTAGTAAGAATGATTGATCATAGTCAAAGCCATGAAACTATTCAAAATCCTTTAAAAATGAAATGATAAACATTTATACTTATTTGTACAATCGAATGGATTAAATGAGGTAGTTCAAAATAGTTAACCTTAGACACAAAAAATGATAATATTGGATCCCTTAATCTCATAATCAAATCAAATAGGGCACACTTCGATTTGGTCCAACTTGATCATAGGTGTGAAATCCAGGATGAGCTAGTCAAATTTGATCACCCAATTGATTGATCACACCAATCCTTGACTTCAAGTTGTAAGATCCAGTTGACATGGACTATTGAGTTGGCATTGAGGTAGCATGTTAGGTCGATCATTAATCTAGAGATCATGTTGGTGTTATGTGGATTAAGCACTAGTACATGGTCAATGGTGTGTTGAAGACCATGACATCACAATTGTGTGCATTGGTGCTATGTGGATTAGGCACTAGTACATGGTCAATGGTGTGCTAAGAACCCTGATATCATGATAGTGTGCACAAGTCAGTGCAATGAGAAGCATTCATTACTAGTGCTAAAGTTTGAGGAAACATGCATTAATTGAAAGACTAAGAAAGACTTAGCTTACAACAAAAACATGCTTTTAATGCACAAATCAATGTCTATGATTTTTTTGTTGTTGAAATGGTTCTAATGAATACTAACAAGTGACAACTATTTGATGTGAGATATTAAAATGTGGTATAAGTGTCTTACAATCTATGAAAACACTTATTTTTGCTAAATGATTACAATTAATGGTATTTCTTTTATTAAAGTCACCTAAAACTTGTACCTAACCCCATCTACAATAAATAACCCCTTCACAAAAGCATGTTAACAAAACAAAAATAGAAATATCATAAGAATAAAATCTTTATCAAAACAATATCACGAATCAAAAACATTTATTTTTACTAAGTAGTTGCAATTAAAGGTATTTTTTTATTCATATCATCTAAAACTTATACCTAACTCTTTCTACAAAACTTGTACCTAACCCTTTCTACAATAAATGACCTCTTCACATAAATAAGTTAACAAAACAAAAATAAAAATATAGCTTAGAAGAATAAAATTGCAATTACAGGTATTTCTTTGATTTAGCTTAGATGCAATTATAGGTATTTCTTTTATTTAAGCCATCTAAAACTTTAAGATAACCCTTTCTACAATAAATGACCCATTTAAAAAAGAAAACATAAACATGTTAACAAAACAAAAATAGAAATATACTTTAAAAGAATAAAATCAAATCATCATGAAAACAATAAATGACCCATTTAAAAAAGAAAACATAAACATGTTAACAAAACAAAAATAGAAATATACTTTAAAAGAATAAAATCAAATCATCATGAAAACAATACCACCAACCAAACAAGCTCTTATAGAAATATACCTTAAAAGAATAAAACCAAATCATCATGAAAACAATACCACCAACCAAACAAGCTCTTATTAAAAGAGATATTAATTTATATTCATATAAAAGGTTTACAAATATCCATATATTTCATTATTAAAATAATTCTTTCTACTCAATGAATATGTTGTAAGTGAACCCATCATATTATAATACCTAATACCTATGTCATGTCCCATTGTCCCCATCAAGGAGCTATGGTCCTTGTTTCACATGAGTCTCATCAGTGGGGAAGCTATGGCCCTTGTTTCACACGAGTCCCATCAGTGGGGAAGCTATGGCCCTTGTTTCACCTAAGTCTCATCAGTGGGGAAGCTATGGCCCTTGTTTCACCTGAGCCCCAATGCTTTTCCCTTACATCTTCTCCTCCTCAATGGCAACCACCACTAGATTTGTAAGCGAAAATGGTGCATTATCTTACAAAAGTATATCTTTGTCTCTATCCGCACTTCATTGAAAACCACTTGACCAATGACCAAACCAACTTCATCATAACTCAAATCATTGAAATACCACATCCTTCCTTACCTTGCTCTGCTATTGAAATCACTCAAAACCACCATACACCCTCCATCAACGCTCACACCACTTAAAATATGAAATTATGTGAAATAATGAATTTGGACTCTGAACATTGACCTTCATGTATGAATTTCCAATAAATTAATAATTTATAAGGTACTAACGGACACCCGGGTCACTAAAAGGTAACGTCTCTCTAAGTTCTAGATACTTTTTTATCATAATATATTTATGACTCAGCACAACCCCACAAACGGGTCAAATGTTAAGAAAGACATTGGAAATAGGCGCTCCCTCAAATATTATTTAAAAAATAACTGTAATCATAACGTGTAATGGAGAAGGGGCATGTTTATCGATATTATATTTAAAACGAGTGGGGCATCATGTACACCACCGTTAGATAAAATTGACGTTCACGTAATAATTAATTAAAACGTTCGAAAATTGCTCTACAAGTATGAAAGCGATTTAAAATATAATTGTTACTCAAGTTAATTAAGATTTTTAGTAAGGTGTTAAGATATTTAAGATTTTTAGTAAGGTGTTGGATAAAATCAAACGGAAAAAGTAGCTAGAAAAGAGTTAAAAGGTAGAATGTTTAGACTACGCTATGTTATAATATAAAGTGAAGTGAAACTTTAATAATAAATTTGATTAGTTGAACTATATATTAATGATATGGTGTTTACGAGAAGGAAAGTTTAAATATAGTTAAGTTATTTGAGGTTTTTAGCCATTATTATGTTTGATGGTTAAACCACCTTCTATTTAAATATTTGGAGGAAGAGGGAGGGATCTTACACATTTTTTGTTGAAAAATAAAAGGGATAGAGAGAAAGCAAATGAGTAGATTTTAAGTCATAAAAGCTTATTTCAAGATACTAAACTTGACATATCCCATTATTTATTATCTTGCTTGTTTTTTAAACAAGACGTATCATACTATGTGTTTTAGAAAGAGGGAGGGGAGGCTAAGCAAGCATGCATATTTATCTCGCAACCAATCAACCATTATGTTAGCAAGAGAGTCACTACTTCTATATACACCTTATTGACATAAGGACAATGACCATGGTATGTTGTGACTTATATGTTGTTGCAAACCAAACCTAACAACTAATGTAAGATAACACACAAGAGGAAAAGTGATTATAATATCATAGAAACCTATTCCAAGATGTCAACTATGATATATATATATATATATATATATATATATAGAGAGAGAGAGAGAGAGAGAATATTTACACCTTAACCAATTAACCATTATACTCGTAAGAGAGTTGCTAATTGTATTTACAATTGCGTAGATAGGTGTTTTTTGCGGTCCAATATGAGGGAGATGTGTAATTCCTTTCATGTTCAACATGGAATTGACATGTGGCATTTAAAAAATATTAATAACAAAAAAATATGTTAATGTCGACCATAAATAAAAAAATTCAATGTCCACCTTAAGTAAAATATTTTTATATAAACCCCTCAGATCAGGTGATAAGGAAGAAATCAGGCACGAGGTTTGCACTTTGGAACTTGATCCAAGTGGTTACTGGTGGCCACCCACCTATTCCAACTGGCTCACATACAAATTTCATCTTGGCAGTTTTAGTTTTCATCTTGGTAGTTTTTTTCTAGCTTTTCGGGTCCTAAACTTTCGAGGTTGTTTTGAGGCCCTAAACAACGTTTTTTGGTCCCCCCACAGTCACAATATATATTTAGTTGCAGTATCACAGCATAATGTGTAGTCCTCAGATAGACCTTTCCAACGTGCTATCGTGCGCCTAAAACAAATATCGTATGCAAAAGTTACGACCCTGAGAAGTTGATGTACCAACTTACCCCAACGAGGCCCACATGACTTTTGGCGCTTCATCTCCTAGGGTTAGGTTTTTGGATGTCTAGGGTTTTGGCATTTATGTTTCATGTAAGGATTTTGGAGCCTCATTGTACTCATCTTCTTGCGAATGAGCATAGCCATCACATCTCTTCTCAAAGATAAGCTGCCACCATTCTAGCAAGCTTGTTTTAATCTGCATTTTACAGTTTCAACACATTTTCGTATTTAATAGAAGTCAAGTTTTACTGTATCTCTGTTATTATTCAATGTGTATATGTGTTAATATTATATATTTGTGTTCTCATTTCGTTTCGCTCATAAATTTGGATCAATGGTATCAAAGTGGTCTTCTCCTTGTCGTTTTTTAGTGCATGTCCCCGACGAGGTCAGGGTATAGAGAGTTAGGTATCGAACTTGTTTTTCTTGAGGACAACTACTCTCGCACGCCTGAGAAACCTTCCATGGCAGGAGAAAAGAAATATGATGAGACATGAGGTCCTTTCAAAATGTTGCTCAAAGAATCCCTCGAGTGACAAATGAACGAGATGATGGACAACTTTGTACAAATCCTTCAATGACCACTAACAAGCGACGCATCTACCTCAAACGAAGGTTCCACCCCCTTCAAGGTATAGATCATTTTTGATATTCCTATATTTGAAGGTCAAATAGATGCAGATGTTGTAGATAAATGTTTAAACCTTCTAGAAGGGTATTTTTTTTCCACAACTTTTTCGATAGAGAAAATATTACATTTGCGCTCCTCAAGGCCGTCCCCCATGTCAAAGATTGGTGGGAGACTTTCTATGAGAAAAAGGAAACAAAGAGATATACATTATTTGTAGTTGCACCCACTTGGGGTTCCTTCAGGGATTCTATTAAGGAACAATACTACCATGTTGGAAGTTATGACGACTTATATATAAGATGGACAACATTGCGGTAAGAAAGGGACCAAACACTACCAGAGTTCACCAATGTATTCCATACCTTGCACACCAAGTTGGGTATCAAAGACTCTGAGTGACATCTGGTGCTCAAGTACCGTGGTGATCTGCATATATACATCCATACATAAATGGAGTTTCTGGACATTTCTTCCTTGGGCACGAACTATCAATATGTTGTCAAAATCGAGCAAAAGATTAAACAAAAGACATGACAGTTTGGGTTTGCAAACCCCTCACAGCAGAAGCAGAGAAAAGGCAGCCCTAACTCGTAAAACAAAGGGCAGAGCAAGGATGGGTGGCCTCAGGACAACCAATGAAAACCACAATCAAAGAAGGACAATGGGAAGGCAAAGAAAGACACTAGGAAATGGTGTGAGTTCCATAAGAGCCCCTGGCATAACGTCGTTAAATGTCGCTCAAAGAAATAATTGGTGGCCGAGGTGAAAGCCTTTGAATCAGATGCAAGCTCTGACTCGGAGTTAGAACCAGAAAAAGGGAGATGGATCATTGATGCAGAACCCAGTGCCACCATTGCTCCCACCACCAAGGTCCATCTTGATGAACCTGATGAACCAGAGGAAGGTGAGCACCTCTTTCATTCACAAATGTGGGTGAAGGGTACTCCATTGCACTTCATCGTTGATAGTGGTATCCAGAAGAACCTCATCTCAGCAGAGGTCGTCAAGCGGTTGGCTCTGTTGACATCATCACACCCGCAATCATACACCATCAGTAGCTCCGCCAAGGGAGCGATCTCTGCGTCAGCCAACAGTGTCTCCTGGCCTACGACATCAAGCCCTTCAAAGATGAGGGATTGTGTGATGTCGCCCCCCTTGAAGTTTGTGATTTTCTTTTGGGCCAACCTTATTTATGGAAACATCATGTTGTATATGAGTCTAGACCTCGTAGTGTTATTATTATTTTGGGCAGGAGATTATACATGATACCATAGGTAGTCCCATCTACTGACATTTCCTTGATCTCTTCCAAGCAATGCAGGAAGGTCATCTCTCAAATCGGGAATTTTTTCTTCTTCGTGATTCATGCTTAGAGTTAGCGGAAGGTTGCAGTCACATCCATGGCCTCTGCGATAGGTCTTTCCATGCAGCAGAAGCAAGTGGATAAGTCGTGGAAGAATACAAAGACATATTCTCCTCACCCACTAGGGTACCTCTGCACTGTCAGGTCAAGCACTCAATCGATCTAAACCCCAACGCATCGCTACCAAATGAGCTAGTCTATTACCACTCTCTATCAAAAAATGAGGAAATCAAGCGCTAGATCTAAGAGTTTCTCAAAAAGGGGAACATCCTCCCAATATCCTCACCTTGTGGAATTCCAATCATGCTTGTGTAGAAGAAAGATAGGTCTTGACGACTCTACATTGATTACCAGGCCCTAAATAAAATCATAGTCAGGAACCGATACCCAATTCCCCAAATTGATGATCTCCTTGAACAACTCAAGGGGGGAAAATACTTTAGTAAGATTGATTTGATGTTCAACTACCACCAGCTTCAAATAGAGCAGACCAATGTATGGAGGACTACCTTCAAGTCCAAGGAAGGTCTTTTTGAATGGTTGGTCATGCCCTTTGGATTGACAAATTCCCCAACAACTTTCATGATGATGATGGACGATATCTTGTGGCCTTTCACCAATTCTTTTGTGTTAGTGTATTTGGATGACATCCTCATCTTCAACAAGAATTGGGTGGGACACTTGCAGCACATTCAACAAGTTCTGCACAATCTACGGCAACACAAGCTATATGAAAATTTTGAAAAATGTCCCTTCGGCATGAACTGGGTCCAGTACCTAGGCTGCATTGTTGATGAGAATGGGGTGCATGTCGATTTAGCCAAAATCAAGGTCATATGTGACTGGCCAACCCCGACCACACTCACTGAGCCCCAGAACTTCTCAGGCCTTGCCAATTTCTATTGCAGTTTCGTGTTGGCATTCTCCCACATTGCATGGGCCCTTATCCAAGTGACCAAGGGCGGTGGCAAGGAAAAATTTATGTGGGGCTATTCGCAATAAAAAGCATTCAATTATTTGAAGCAACGCTTGTGCTCAGCCCCAGTGCTCTCATTGCTCGACCTGCATTAGTCGTTTGAGATTGAGACATATGCTTCAGACTATGTTGTGGGTGTATCTCTCACTCAGCATGGACATCCCATGACCTATCAGAGTAAGACATTATCATATATTGTTTGCAAGTAACCCACTTATGAAAAATAAATGTACTCTATTGTACAATCATGTCGCCAGTGGATGCATTACATTCTCAAGAAGGAGACAATCATCCACACTGATCATAATCCTATGCAGTTCATGTAGACACAAGGAAAATTGTAGAATGACCACCATCAGAAGTGGTCCACATACTTGTAGTAGTTGCCTCTCAACATCAAGTATAAGACAGGGAGCTGCGTCATTGATTGTTTCATTCAACCTCTAGTGTCCACACTAACCATTGTGCTCCACTCCTGCGAACATGAAACCTCTGGATGGCCCCAACTCTATGAGAGAGATCCTAACTTCACCACTACCTACCAGATGCTAGGCACAAACACATTTATCAATGATTTTCATATGTAGGGTGGGTTATTGTGCCATCTGGGCCATCTATGAGTTCCATCAAGCAAGCGCGCAAAGCTGATTTTGGAAGCTCGCTACAGTAGAGTGGCAGAACACTTCAGCATAGAGAAGACAGTGGCAATGTTGCAACAACATTTCTATAGGCCTAAACTCCGACAAAATGTCAGAAATTATATCAGATCTTGCATGGTCTGTGCCATTGCCAAACTGGACATTAAGAAACAAGGCATGTACACCCCTCTGCCTACTCCTGACATGCCCTAAGAATCCATCCCATTTGACTACATGTCGGGCCTTCGTTCAACCAAGCAGGGAAATGACTATGTTTTCATGGTTGTTGATCGATTTTCCAAGATGGAGATTTTGGTCGCCTACAAGAAGAGCATCACAGCAGAGGCCACTACCAAGCTCTTCTTCAAACGAGTGTGGGTACATTTTGGGATACCAAAAACCATCATCTTCGATCAGAACAACCCATTCCTTAACACATTATGGTCGAGTCTCTGGTCACAGCCGGACACCAAGCTCACCAAATCCACAACCTTCCACCCCCAAACGAATAGACAAATCGAGCTCGTCAACATGATGATTGTGCATATTTTGCACATGTACAATTCCAAGCATCCACACACATGGGATAAGAGACTTCCCTATGTTCAGCATAGTTACAACATAGCCATACATAGCTCAACCGACCACAGCCCCTTTCAGGTGGGGTTGGGATTTCAACCATTGGGTCCCATGGATGTTGCACTACCCCTTGCACCCACATAGGCATAATCATCCCATGTGCAAACTGAAGATGAAAAAGCCACCCAGTTCATTGAACAAATCCAACACATTCACCAACAGGTTAATGGAATTTTGCAAAAGTCCAATGCCAAGTACAAGCAACACTATGATCAACATTGGGCTCCACACAAGTTTTAGGTGGGAGATAAAGTTTGGTTGCACTTGCAGAAAGAACACCTTACAGGACCCCATCAGAAGCTTTGTCCACTCCTCTATGGACCTTATACCATCACCAAGGTTGTGGGTGACAATGCTTTTGAGCTCAACATTTCACCTTCCTTAGCTTGCCGCACCTTTACCATTCCTTGGCTTTCACCCAGTGTTTAATGTGGACCTTCTTCGGACATGCTTTCCACCATTATTGGACACCTCAGAGGTAGAAAAAAAATTGACACCGACATAGCTCAACCCTGACTGCATGGAACATGGATCCATTGATCAGATCATGGACACATAGGTCAAGGGCACTCACCAACAAAAGTTTCAACTTTATTGTGTTGTCAAAGCAGGGCAACTCCTGCACCAAGGCAAGTGGCTCACCCGGGGCCAAATTCAACATAAACTTCCTCATTTGATGGAGGAAATCAACACAATGGAGACCATTGTTTCTCAAGGGGGTAGGATTGATCCAGGTGGATATTGGTGGCCACCCACCTATTCCAATTGGCTCACATACAAATTTCATCTTGGTCGTTTTAGCTTTCATCTTCGCAGTTTTTTTCTAGCTTTTCGGGTCCTAAACATCTGGGGCCGTTTTGAGGCCCTAAACAACAATTTTTGGGCCCACCACAGTCCCATTGCTGAAAAAGTTAGAGTATGATGGCATAATGTGTATTCCTCAGATAGACCTTTACAACGGGTTATAGTGCACCTAAAATGGAGATCGTATGCAAAAGTTACGACCCCAGGAAGTTGATGTACTAACTTACCCCAACGGGGCCCACATGAATTTTGGCACTTCATCTCCTAGTGTTAGTTTTTTGGATGTCTAGGGTTTTGGCATTCATGTTTGATGTAAAAATGGATTTTGGAGCCTCATTGTAATCATATTCTTGTGAATGAGCGTAGTCGTCACATCTCTCCTTAGACATAAGCTGCCACCATTCTAGAAATCTTGTTTCAGTCTGCATTTTACAATTTCAACACATTTTCTTATTTAATTAGAAGTCAAGTTTTATTGTATCTCTATTATTATTCAATGTGTCTCTATGTTAATATTATAGATCTATGTTTTCATTTCGTTCCGCGCATAAATCAGGATCAGAACTCGTGCACACATATCCTCATCAAGGCCCTCCCTACAACACTCGATGATCCCTCCTCATTATAACTTGATCATGCCTTCATTTTTGGAAGTCACTCCCCTTTTGATGATGTACTCCCTTCACGTGGTGTTTATTTCCCCTGTCCTTCCCTAGATTTTCTAGGTTTGCATGGTGTTTGATCTAGTTATGGCAATGAGAGTTTTCGTTATGGGAAAATTATGATCCCAGCCTATCCTCGAGTGTTCCCTTGGTTTTAATCGACCTCCCCCATGGTCGAATATGTTGCCTCTTGTCTCTTTGTTTCTCGTCTCTCATATTCTTTTAGTTGACATCCTACTTTGTGGGATCCCCTAGGTCTTCCTTCCATTCTCTGGTTTTTTTTCCTCTCTAGTCTATCCTCATGGAGAGGGGAGGCTCTCATTGTCACTTTTATGGTCGTTAGAGCAAGGTTGCAGTCTCTAGGGTGCAGTTAGCAACATAAGCTTATGTCTATGACTACTAGGAACACACGCCCCTCTGAAATTTGGGTAGAGATTGACTTGGGTGATGTTGATGCCCGAATTCTAATACACTTCATTGACGATGAAGTTGTGAATGAGAACATGTGTCCGTGGATTCCAGACACATGATCCTCTCGTGCTAGGGAATCCTAGTATTATGAAACTGCCAACTTATATTGGCACATGAAAACACTAATGGGTAAAGTGATATTTGAGTGCAATGAGGCCCATCAAGAAATTCTTCTTTATCCCGATGATGTGCAACTACATATCAAGCTTGTGGACCACAAAATCAACTTTCTTGCTGAGAAGCTTGCTAGCATGAAATTTACCAAGACCGCCTTTGCTCAACCTCCGGTTCCTATTGTTGATGACCATGCTCCACTGGTTTAAATATAATTATGTTAAAACTATTGTTTTTTTGGCTCTCTAGTTTCATAGGTAGGGAGGCTTTAGCCCCTCCTCACCATAGTTATCAGTTTGTCACCCATATTATGCTTAGGCGTTACTATCTTTCCCTCATGTTTTGGCATTTTATGATATGTAATTTACAATTTTATTTACTTCTCAAAACAATCTGGACAGATAAGTTGTTTTTTTGTTGCTAATCTAATTTCCCAAGTGGCAAACCAACAACATAGACATTGTACATTTTCTCTTTCAAGTTAATATGAAGTAGTTTGGATATGTGTGTGTGTGTGTATGTGTGTGTGTAGGTTACAAAGTTTGGGGAAAACCCATGAGTACTTCCCCTCATTTCGAGGATGGTAACCAGGGTAAACCCTTGAATATTTAGGGCACAAGGCTGACCAACAACAACCATTATAATAATATACTCGTTAAGAACTCAACTTGTCACTTGTAGGAATTGAACATAGGTGGGCATAATAAAGTAATTGAAAGTAAAAAAAATTGTATTATGCCTATCAATATTTTCCACATCCAGTATCAGGTATATGTGTAATTTCTTTAGTGTTTATAATGGAGTTGAAAAGTGGCATTTACAAAAATATTAATAACAAAAAATATTTCAGTGTCAGTCATAAATAAAATATTTCAATTCCTACCTTAAGTAAGTTAGTAAGTATGTGTGTGTGTGTGTGTGTGTGCCAATTGGGTTTAGATCAAATGGTTGGGAGGAATGATTGTTATCCTCCCCACTCATGTTCAATTCTCACAAGTGACATGTTGAGCTCACTATGAACATTGTTGTAATGACTTTTAGCCTCCATTGTTGACGACCTTGTGCCCTAAAGAATCTAGAGTTTACCCTAGGTATCATCCTTGAAATGAGGGGAATAATTTTGGAAAAGTAAAAATAATAGAAATAAAATAAATAATTTTTATAATTTAAAAATAACAATAAATAAATTTAATATTTTTTAAAATCACTATTTATTAATTATAAATTTAAAACCCTAACCCATTTTGAGTGAAGGAGAAAATATGTCATTGCTAAATAAGTGCGGAGATACCACTATAAGATAATTTCAAAAAAAAAATTACTATTTATAAATTTATAACCTTAATCTTTTTTTATTGAACCTCTTACTTATTATCTTAGTAAGAGAGACAACTATAAACAAGAAAAAAATAAAGAAAGAAAGAAAGAAAGAATCGGTTGTTTAAGATTTTTTGATACTTGGGCCAATAACTTCCCCGATATAGCCACATAGGGAGTAAGATATTTTCAAACTTTGTTTAAAGAAGAAACTGTGCCACCATAGATGTAGTCATGTGTCTTTCTGGTTTCTTTCCAATATTTGTAGAGCATGAAGGTAATCAAAGCCTTGTGGCAAAGGTTGGACAAGAAGAGTTACTCAAAACTGTTCAAATCCTTCAAAGGGATAAGAGCCCTGGTCCATATGGAATCCCCATCAAGTTCTTTGTCAATTGTTTTGACTTCAATGGAAATGATCTTAGAAGGGTAGTGGAGCACTCTAGAACATCTGGTAAGATTTTGGCAACCTTCAACTCCACCTTCATAGCCCTCATTATACAGATTGAAAACCCAACTCAATTTCAAAGATTTAGACGTATCTCACTCTGCAATACTATCTACAAAATCATATAAAGAATAATCTCTTTAAGAATGAAAGATATCATGCCTCGTCATATTTCCCCAAAGCAGTTTGGCTTCCTAGAAGGAAAGAAAAATTACAACGTTGTTGCGGTAGCCCAAGATTGTTAAAGTGAATCTCTATTGATTCACAATCATTTATAAGTCTCTCTCTTGCATGTCTTGCTCCTACACTTAGAATTTTTTCCACTTCATGGTGGGTTCATGAGTCTTTTTATAACTTCCACTTTCCTCAAATTGCACCATTGTGTTCCTCCATAACCGAAATACTATACTTTAGTTTATTTTCAATTGTTTCACAGGTTCATTACATATTCTCTTGAAACATACAAAGTTTCGTCATCACAAGAATGCACTTCCTCGTTCCACCATCATCATTTTATACCATACTTAGAATATTTCTATTTTTCACCGCACGTTTGAATTCACGCATTCATCTCATAACGATGTGTTCACCCATCTACTTCACGATACTTAGTCAATTATTGAGATTTCACTTTTTTCTCGATACTCCAATACTTAGCCATTTTAATCATCGTGAAAGTCGAGAGCATATCAAAATATTTTAAGAAATCTTTTTCCTACCCCTCCATCCATCCATTTTTTGATACTCGATCATTTTTGAGATTTTACCGTAGGATCCCGAGATCGGACTTACTCCACTAACTCTTCCTTGACATCCTTTTCTTTGTCGCTTCGCGGTGAATCCTTGTTTCTTGTGTCACATCTCCCGAGTAATATTAAATTCAAATCTTATGGAAAGTAACAAGTGGTTAAGTATCGAAGGGTTGTTATTAATGGTGACTTTTTTTAGATTATTTTCAATAAATTCAAATTAAATTCACCCTAATCAACCTTTTGAAAAAATATCTTCAAGGTATTATGTAAAGAATATTTTCTTTGGTATTAGCATTCCAAGAGACTATACATAATTGTCAACTTCTTAAGCATGATGGCCAGAAGTAAAGAGAAGTTTTGTGGAGATATTCTTAATACATTTGCACAGGAAGATCCAAAATATCACTAGTCCAGAGCATATAAATATTATTCTACATTGTCGCTTCCAGAAAGAAATGCTAATGATATTTGGACATCATGAATTTCTAAGGTAGGGTGTGTTCCGAATTTTTTGATGCTACAAAGTTGGTTTCATGCTATATAGACAAATACGAGAAAAATCAGAGAATCATTCAATTGCAAGGACAATCCCCAATTTCTTTGGCACCTTCAACTTTCAAGAATATGTTTAGGTTAATAGAGCTGACAACGAATTTCAAAGTCGACAAAGCTATAGAGTTCCTAAAAGCTAGAAATGGAGGTTGGGACATACTACAACAATATATTGAAGACCCGACGACAAGGTTGAAAGATTTATCAACTATATAGGTTAGTTAGTTAAGAAAACCATATCAATAAATAGCGTGGATTTTTTCTAGGGCTTTAAGACAAGAGTCAACTTCTATAGTTCCTCATCTAGCTCTTTATATTTTTAATTTTTCTATCCATCAGAAAGCAATTTTCGACTAGTCAAAAATCAACTCTTCTGAAATATCATTCCAATTGTCAAATTTTAAGAAAAACAAGAATTTTAATATGACACATTTTTAATATTTTCTATCACGTACTGCCATGTATTCAAAGGAATCCATTTATAAAAACAAGTTAATTGCAATTTAGACCCGATTCAAATATAGTACCCTACTTTGTGGAAGCAAAAGGCAATGTACCATTTTTATGAAGTATATGATTCATTCATGTCTTCTTTTAAGAAACTCATGTTTGGAGCTGGTACTTCAAGACTTTCTTTGGGAGAGACAACATTTTTAGATAAAAGGGGAAGTTTTGAGGCCATGGAAAATGACATTGTCATCAAGATCTATTGTTCTCGATAAAGGCCAAATTATCTATTGTTTTATGTACCAGATAAAATATTTGTATAGAAGTGTGAAGATGATACAAATTATGGGCAAAATTATTTTATGAAAGAAAGAAAAATCAATTCATTTCCTTTCCATGGAAAATTGGTGAAATAATATTAAACAATGCTTCAAAAATTGACGACTATGCAATCCGATTAAATATGGAAAATGAGATAAAAGGGTTCGACCCTAATCAATGTTTCATGATATTATAATTTTAGAAGTTACAGTTATCTTCTTTAAAACTCATTAAAAATTGCATGTAATAGGATCATTGAAAGATAAACAATCACAAAACACAAGATATATATTGGGAAACCCTTGTGGGGGAGAAAACCCAGCAACCAATTATTCGGTATAGATTCTTTCAACCAATACAATGTCATGTTATAGCTCTCCACAGATAGACCAATACCAAGATACCAAAGACCAAGAAACCGAGACCTCATGTGCTAGACCTCCTTTGCTATGCTCCAAATACACGAGAGAAGGTGAGTTGTGTGTGTATATAAATGAGAGGAACTCAGCCTCTATTTATATACATAACTTGACTCCTGAAAAGACGCAACCCTAAGAGGGGTTATTTTTACTTTTACAATAAGGATAACAATACAATAATAATTTCTTTTGAGTCGATTTATACAATAATATTACAATAACCTTCTTGAGGTTTGACCAATACAAATACAAAAGAATATCTTTCATAGTTACATCAAAATATTAACACTCCCTCCTAACTAGGAAGGTATTCTTTGTTGCCACACGAGCTCATGACCATTGACTGTTGAACATATGAATCTATACATCATCATATATCCATAGTACAACATGACTTCACAGCCAATGCATCCAAGACCTGTGGATAGCTCTCAAATATCTTCAACATGTCACCATGACATCCACTACCCCGCAATGCATATGTACCTCATCATGTACACCCTTGTGACTTCACATCCAATGCATCCAAGGCCTGTGGGTAGCTCTCAAATAGATAAAACATGTCCCCAAGACATCCACTAACCTGTAATTCATATGTACCTTGTCACTCCCTCTGAAGAGGGACCACGCCAAGCTTGTCCCTGAAGTGCTTCAACTTCATCCTTGACAGTGGCTTGGTCAACACGTCTGCAGCCTATTCCTCAGTAGTCACATACTAGAGCCTCACTACTCCCCTCTACACCATCTCCCTGATATAATGATATTTTATCTCGATATTCTTTGAACTATCATGGAACACCATATCTTCTGACAACTTCATGCAACTCTAGTTGTCACACCAAATGCAGGTCACCTCCAATTTGAGACCAAATAACCCAAACAACAGCTTCCGAAGAGACACTAATTCTCTACATGATGCAGATGCTACCACATATCCAGCCTCAGTTGTACTGAGTGCTACACATGATTTCTTCCTACTGCTCCATGAAACCATATTGGATCCTAGAATGAAGCAATATGTTGAAGTACTCTTTCGATCAGTAATATTGTCGGCCCAATATGAATACAAATATCCATATAACCCGAACTCATGGTCTATCACATACCTGATATCATAATCCAGTGTACCCTTAAGGTACCTTATCACATGTTTTTCTGCAACCAAATGAACCTACCTGGGCTGCTCCATATACTGACTTAGAGTGTTCATAGTAAAACATATATCTGGTCTCGTGCTCGTCAAGTATATCAAAAAAAGCACCATTTTTCCTGTACAAAGTAACATCCACGGTCTCTGAAGTCATATCCTGTAGCAACTTCATATTTGATACCATAGGTGTAGCCATTTCCTTGCAATCCAACATCCCAAACCTCTTCAGGATTTCCACTGCACACTTCCCTTGATTTAGAAAGATCTCATCCTGTCTTTTCCATACCTCAAGACCCAAAAAGTTATGCATCATCCGAAGATCTTTCATCTCAAACTCAACAACCAGTTTTTTCTTACACTCTGAGATGAGATTTTCCACACCTATTAGAAACAGGTCATCCACATACAACAGTAGTATTACTGGACCATCATCCACAACCTTAAAGTAAAGGTTAGGATCTACACTGCTCTTTGTAAATCCTAAGCTCATTAGAAAATTGTCGATCCTTCCATATCATTCTCTGAGTGCCTTATTTAATCCATATAAATCCTTCTTCAATATGCGCACATGCTTCTCCCTTTCATGTACCTCGAACCCTTGTGGTTTCTCTACATATACTTCCTCTTTTATTTCACCATTCAAGAAGGTTTTCTTCACATCCATCTAATGCACCTTCCATTTCATTACTGTGGCCAAAAAAATTATAGTCCTAATCAAGGTATATCTCACAAAGGGAGAAAATGTCTCCTCATACTCAATGCTCTCCTTCTAAGAGAAATCTCGAGCCACAAATCTATCCTTATACTTTTCAATACTTCCATCAGCTGCATGTTTCGTATTGTAGATCCATTTTGAACTTACAACTGATTTATCCTTCGGTCTGGGTACCACATCGCAGACATGATCCTTTACTATGGATTGATATTCCTCCCCCATGGCATTCTTCCATACCCTCTTTTCTGCAGCCTCTTCATAATTGGACGATTATGCATCCATGATATCACACAAACATGCAACATAGTTGGAATACGATTTCAGCTTCTTACTTTCCCTAATATATTTTTCTAAGGCATGATATCTTTTTGCATCTATGATGAGGTCCTATGCCCAAGATGGTATCCTCTTGCGAGAAGTCATCTCTGTTGGCCTCTGAGGTTCTTCCATGTCATTATCCTAATGAATGACTTCCACTAGTTCAACTACTTCTTCCTCTGAAACTCTAGTAACTTCATTATCCTCCTCATGAACCTCTTTTGCACAGTCCTGTTTTGATTTGTTGAACGCTTCACTCTCATCGAAGGTGACATCTCAGCTAATATCAACTTTCCGATGATCATGAATATATATCATGTATGCCTTTGATGTGTCACTGTAACCAAAAAATATACCATTCTTTCCAGATGGATCCAATTTTTTCCTCTTTTCCTTGGGGACATGCACAAATACGGGGTAGCCAAATATCCTTAGACAACTCACTTTTGGCTTCTCTCCCAAAAACATCTCCTTTGGTGTCTTGTTTTCAAGTACTTTGTCGAGACTTATGTTTTTCACGTACACTGTAGTCTTTGTTTCTTCTTCCCACAAATGCATAGGTAGATCTTGATCATGGATCATAGCCTTCACTACTTCCATGGTCGTCTGATTATTCCTTTCTACTAGTCCATTCTACTGAGCATTATAGAGAGTAGAAAGCTCCCTCTTAATCCTGACTTCTTTAAAATATTATTTGAATTCCTCTAAAGTGAATTATCCTTCATTATCTGATCGCAAGGTCTTCATCTTCCACTCTGTCAAGTTTTATACCAGTGCCTTAAATTCTTTGAATTTTCCAAACACTTCATTATTTTCCTTCAACAAATAGATCCAAGTTTTACATGAGTAATCATCAATAAAAGACACATAATATAAATACCCACTTAGTGAAGTTGTTGATATCGGTCCACACACATCCGAGTGCATGATGTCCAATTCTCTTTTGGCTCTGTTATCACTGCTAGAAAAGGAGTGCTTCACATTCTTTCCTTGTGTGAAACCTTTCCACACGCCATCTAGTTTTTCCTAGATATCCGATAGTCTTGTCACCATATTTCTCACACTTGGTAGGGCCTTGTAATGCAGGTGAAAAAATATACTATGCCATAATTCACTGGAATTCACAGTGTCATGAAGTAATGTTGAATATGATCACCCTTTCAATTTGTAGAGTCCTCCCTCTTGAACTCCAATCACCACAACATCATCAAAATTATTCCCTCTAGGACACATAAGAACTTGTCCATCAACAAATGCAACTTCGTAACCCTTCTCATCCAATGATGAAATCGAGAGAAGGTTCTTCTTCAATCTAGGAACATAGAGAACTGCCTTGATCTTCATTGTCTTTCCTAAGTCTAACTTGTAGGAGGCTTCTCCTACTCCTTTGATAGGATATTGATAGTCATCTCCCAATTTCACCTTGTGCAGTGAATCCTTATGAGTAAGTTTAGACAAGGAGTCTTTATAACCAATCATGTTCTTGGAATCACCACTGTCCACCAGCCAAATGTCACTTCCATGAGTGACAGTTCTTGTAAGGTATGAGATAAGAACATACTCCTCATCACTTGATTCATCTTCCTTTTCAACCTTCTTATGTGACTCATCATCTTCAGCTATATGAACATGATGCCTTTTACATCATTTCTTTTCCCTTGGTCTCTAAATGAGGGAACAATTCCTAGCAATGTGTCCCATTTTCTAACAACAGAAACATCTGATATTTGGGTTATTTCTTTGGCCCTTCTGAAACTTCTTGGATGAGGAGGGTTCTTTCTTGCTCTGTCCTTTCCTAGTGTGGGAGGCTATGGCTTGATCATCATCTGTCATCTTCTCTTCTCTTGCTATCATCCTTGCTTCTTCTTGGTTGAAATCTTCACATATCCTACTTAACTTGGGTAGCTTCCTTATTGAGCATATCCCTTGAATAAATGCATCCCATGACCTTGGGACGCCATTCAAGGTGGTCATAACCATTTCTTCTCCATTCATTGTATCACCAATGACTTCTATCTTCTCCTTGATTTGGTTCACGCTTGAGAAGTAAGAGTGGATGATTTTTGAATTATGCGTCCTCATGTTTTTTAACTGAGTTCTCAAGGCCATTCTTCAGTTGATGTTGTTGCATTCAAACAGTCAGGTTAAGTAATCCATCATTTTTTTTGGAGTGGATAATGAATATATGTGATGAATAAGATGGTCCTTAATGGATTCTGCAATAATCCTCTTTTCTTTGACCATATCCTTCTTGTGATTTGCTTTAGCCTCATCTCCCTCTGGTTCTGAAACCTCTTGTTTAGTGAACTTATCTAGATTTTTATTCTAGGAGGAGGGATACTTTGTACCTCTAAGCTCTGAAGTTGTCATCTCCCTACATCTTCTCATCAATCTTGGTTTTGGTAGTCATCCTGCCCCTAAATCACAAATTCTGGATTCTAAAGATATGATCTAGGGAAAAGATGTGTTCCACTAGGGTGCATTTAATGGTGGTCTTGTCTTCTCCGATAACGACTCCTATAAATAAAAATGACTCCTTTTTTCTTCTATATCTGTGAACTGTCTTCTATTCAAGCTTGCTTTGATACCATGTTATAATTTTAGAATTTACAATTATCTTCTTTAACATTCATTAACAATTGCATGTAATAGGATCACTGAAAGATAAACAATCACAGAACATAAGATATATCCTGGGAAACCCTCGTGGAGGAGAAAACCCAACAACCAATTCTTCAATATAGATTCCTTCAACCAGTACAATGTCACGTTATAGCTCTCCACAAATAGACCAAGACCAAGATACCAAAGACCAAGAAACAAAGAAGTCATGCACTATACCTCCTTTGCTATCCTCCAAATACACAAGAGAAGGTGAGTTGTGTGTGTATATAAATGAGAGGAACTTGACCTCTATTTATACACATAACTTGACTCCCGAAAATACACAACCCTAAGAGGGGTCATTTTGACTTTTACAATAAGGATAACAATAAAATAATAATTTATTTTGAGTGGATTTATACAATAAGATTACAATAAACTTCTCGAGGTTTGACCAATACAAATACAAAATATATCTTCCGTAGTTACATCAAAATACCAACACATGAATCACATGAGCTCTGTTGGTTTCAATGTTTCCTATGAAAATAGTTATTTATTTGGAGAAGAAGAAGATGATGGAAAAAACCCTAAATTAGATCCAGTAGGATATCTTGAAACTATTGTTAGTACTAATGAGCCACATCAACAACATAAAAGGGTTGTAAATGAAAGAAGCACACGGTCTCAAAGTACTTCTCAAAGAAGAGGCACACCCAAACAGAACCCTCAAATTGTAATCCAAGAACCAAAAAAATATTTAATTGAAAATTCTGGTGATGGAGATGACCATGATCCTCTTAAAAAGAACCATGAAAGGCATCATAAGCTCATAATAAATAGTAAAATAAAAAGATAGACAAATAAAAAAGAATTAGGTGATCTTGTACCCAGAGATGAAGACTCCCTTGAGGACATGTACTTAGATGTAAATAATGAAGATATAGAGTTTACAGATGAAGAACGAAGGATTCAAGAGAGTAGAGAAGTTGTGGAATTGGCAATACAAGGACCAATATTCTTTGAAGAATAATCCTTAACTCTTCATAATGATCTATTTGACAAAGACTCAAACAAATTAGTATTTGAAAGAATTAATTCAAAAGGAAAGAAAGTTCAAGGAAGGACACATTCACAATTTAATTTGAGCAGAATATTACCATCGAGAATTGCAAGGATACATAGAGCTACAGGTGATGCTTTGGACGCGTCAATTGATGAAATGGAAATTGAAAATTATATGCTTAAGGACATAATCAAATAATTGGAAAATGATTTGATGCCATCCCCAATATTTGCAAGTTCGATTGTTATTGTTCAACCTTGGAAAAGCTCGGACAGAACACCAAAATCAATCTCGAAATTGAAGCAAACATCATGTTTTCTTACTGCCATTAGAAGGTATGTTAGGGGAAACATAAAGAAGAGAATGTCTCTCATTTTAGAGGCATGGGATTTGGCAAGTATTTTTGTTTCTTTGGGTTCTAGAATTACAAATATGAGGTTATATCTTCAGACAAACCTCAATAATGATGAGGGGTTTTATAAAGAAGTTGTCACCACATTTGTTTTAAAGATTTTCAGTATGAGTAAACTAAAGAGAAAAGAAGAATATCTACCATCCCATACTCGCATAAAACAATTGAAATTTTTTTGGCTTAAAAGAATAAAAGTCTTAAAAGGAATATTGGATGATTGTGACACTTTAAGTGTAAAAAAAGAGGAACTATGTTTTAAGTTAATTGAGTTAGATTTGGCAGGAACTATCGAGGAAGTGAAAGATCCAAAATTAATATTAAATTCCATTGTTATGACAATAGAAAAGTTTCAAGAACATTTACAAATATTGAAAGGTTTAACAACGGAAAATTTTAATAGTATGACTGTGTACACAGAACATGAAATCAAAAGTTAGCTTGTAAGTTATGTTAATAAAAATGAATACATTGAAGAAATGATACACCAAATTTCAATTGACTTAAGAGATTTAGAAAGCACATTATTTGATGTCAAAGCCATGGAGGAGATAATTGTCGCATGTTTTCCCAACTTGTAATTAATCATTAATTATGATCACAATGCTATGGAATGTGAAAAATGTAAATGTATTGTTGTTTAGATTGTCAATAATTGACTGTGGGGGTGAATCCTCGAAGTACTGGCCATGATATCACTAGAGGAAAGAGTGAGGAAACTGTGGAGAGGGTTCATTATGACAAAATGACCCTAAATTCTCTTCTTGCTGAAATAGTCAGCCTCATCCGGATTCCAATGAGGAAGCAGTTAAGGAAAGGACCGGTGGTTGAAAAATCAACTACCCCCATGAATGGAAACACCACAGAAGGCAGTTTTCCTGCAGGCCCAGACTAACCCGAGCCTCCTTCTAACAAAAGGAATAGGACAGGTTCAGAACCTTCTCGAGGAGAAGAAAGGCATGCAAGAACAAATGCAAGGAAAACAAGAGAAGATACATGAGAAGACAAGAGGGCAGGAGGCTCTCCAACAGAAAAAGAAGAACTAAGAGCTTGATAAGTTGTTCTAGTTACTAGAGAATGTACAGGATAACATGACCTAAGAAAGAGACTATGAGCTTGATGTTGAGGAGGCATCTAATAAACCTTGTAGGGACCATGATAGAGAAAGGACCTCTGAGAAATTGCGAAAGTCCCCTAGGGATATAATGGCTTGGCATGGGGGTGGCTAGAGTGCTAAGAATGAATGCCTCTGAGCCTATGGTTGGGTGGAGAGGCTAACACTCACAGTTAGTTGGTCGGCTATAAACTATAATAGATAAGTGTTTCATTTACCCTACGCACTTAGATTGAAATGCATGTTTTGAATGTCTGAGTTTACTTATCTCTGAGTTAATTGGCTAATGTTGTGTTATCTACATTTAGAGTTATATGCATGTGCGTGCATTTATAGTTGAAGGAGTGAACCCTTGACATTCTATAAGTTTCAAATTGTTTCTCTTCTATAATCCTGGTGCAAGGAATACACATATACACGTATGAGTATCAAAAATCGAAGGAGAGACCCGTGCACAGTGTGCAGGGCCAACACTTAGTTAAGCGTTGAAAGGTTCTCAAGGTGAGCGAGCATAAGGAGTGTGCAAGAGACTTTTCTAAGTCTCAAGCTCAAGAAATATAGCGAGATTTAGGTCTCGAAAGGGAAGAATTCATGTATTTGGAGGACGAGTGGACGAGATTCGTTTGGGATGAACCAATTTATTTGATGACCATTGGGTCTGGAGAAGAAGGTTGAGTGTAGCCCTAGAATTCAATAAGGTTCCATATGACCCAGCATTGGAAACCCCCCACTAAGCCCGAAAGGACTGAAGCTACTCTAGCTTTGGAACTCTAGGAATTCGGAGCTCCGAGACATATGAGTTCACAACCCTCGAAAGTAGTCGAAGGCTGAAGTCGCGAATCAATGAGGGCTATCGATCTGAGGATCCAGTATGAATCACTCTCACTCATTAGATCGGATATAGGAAGGGAAGCATTAAGCGCTTCGGTGAATTTCTACTCCAGGAGAACAATAGTAGTCTAATGTCGAAACTCCCAAACATCGGAGCCGCCGAGTAAATCTGGATCGTTGAAAAGGAAGAGACATGTGTCCACAGGTCAACGATCATCCAGGAGTCCGGTTATTTGGTGATATAAGGATGCGTGAATTTCCCCATATCTCTACCAACCGGATTAAATCCTATTCATAGAGGCTAGGTACACGTGGCAATAGATCCGGCGTGGTCTAGAGGGAATGCTAGGAGATACATGTTGAACTGTCGAAGTAACTAGATACATGCAAGCGATCCTGTTGCTCAGAGACTTTGTACTCCGAAGGATTTTGGCCGAGGGTTTTCAAGGTGTGAAAATAGTCGAAGTTGCGAATGCTGAAGTAAATCTCGACCATTGGTCAAAGAGGACACATGGCATAAGACTGAGAGTCCAAAGACTTATCTCTTCATGGGATTTACATCAAGAGGATTGGGTAAGCGTTGAAGTTTGAAGTTGTGAAGTTGTGAAGTAATAAGAACCGTAGATCTATGTATCTATGTGGAATCTTGTGGACCATTATATTGAAGGACCGAGCAGTATCAATCTATGATGATGTGGCTTAACAATGTCATTCGATGTGACGTGGACCCGCATTACGCGTGCCACGTGTCACCCAGTTTTGGACGATTCACATACCCATTGTGCCTGTTAGAGCATGACATGTGTCACCCCCTATTGAGGACATGTGTCACCCCTTGACCCTCGTCGCATGTCAGTTTCTTGTTCGTGGCCTCCTAGCCTACGTGGTTGGTGACGTATACAGTACTCCGAGTGTTTGGATAACTTCGGGAGTTCAGAGGTTTTGGGGCATGTTATAATTAGGAACGTCCAACATAAATCGCCTAACGTTGAACATCGAAGGGCCAAGGCCACGTGGCGAGATATCGGGATATGGTAAAAAGAAATATTCAACGGGAATCGCTAACCACCGAAGGCCAAAAGTCTAATGACGATAGTCGATCGTTGAACGTCGAAGGACTAGGGGCACGTGGCGAGATTACGGGACTTCGGGGATTACGATATAGGAATATTCGACATCAAACGTCGAAGCCCCCTTTTTAGCCATATATATCAGTAAAGGATGTGAACCATTGATCTCCTATGTTGTTCGACGATATGAGAATTTTACAACACATTTGGAACTCCCGAAGTCCGGGAACTACCGAAGAGTCAAAACCTTTGCTAATGCAGGTTCTTAGCTCTCGGTTTTCATCCCAAGGTCATGAGGAAGACCTCGCTAGCTAGTTCAAGTGCACAGTGAGAGATGTAAGTCTTGGGGGAGATGTTGAAGTGGGGTTTTCTTAAGTAAGGGACCGAAAATGAATCAGGGAAAGCAAAAATTTGATGCCCCACCACTAGAAAGGCTATTTATGGGTCAGGTGTGTTTCAAATTGGTATCAGCGCATGGAAACAACACTTGGCCTGCTTGGGCTCATGCACAAGTTGTATAAAAATAGTATTAGATAACTTTTATGGGTGACACCCTGTCTTTCCCATTCCTAACAGACTTAGTTAAACCTCTACTGAAGAAAGGAATGAGGCCTTCTACTATCGATAGATTTTTTGGAAATATGCATTGTATGTTGCTAATGTTTCCAAATAAAGAAGTTGACTTCACTTTGCAATTGTACGTGATGTTATACAGTCATAATATTATGTTACCAAGGCTACAATGAGCATGTTGAGAATAATACTGTCGAACGAAAATTATCTGCATAAGTTCCTTGAGTAGAAGGATGCAGATTAAAATTCAATTGGAATTTTACCTAACGAGATTGAATATTTCTAGTCTATGGAAAAGAAAGCCTATCATTTCTTTTGGGAAATGATAGCCAATCCTACAAGAGTGGTAATATTTTGATGAGCACTAATAGAAAGAATTGGATGTGAATGTATTGAAATGATCTGTAGCAGTAATAATTATTTCTTTAATGAAGGATTAAACCTTGTAGATGTGTATGATCCCTCACGATCAAAGGATTGATGGAAGTGGTAAGGTCAATTTACTTGACCTATAATGAATGAAAATTGTTGTTGGAATAACCCAATAAGCAAGTAAAAAGGAACCCTATAGATTGAGAAAAACATTCATGAAGATAGAAGTGAAGTGACAAGAGCCACTTCAAAAGCTCATGGTTGTGCTAGGGGAGTGTATATACATATTGAATTAAGGATGTGTCTATGCAAGAGGAATGGGTCTGATGACCATTCTCTAAAAAGGGAAAGTATGTGCAACTCTCAGATTTTGAGGGGAACTGAGAAAAAAAATTTGTTTCTGGGTATAGGAATTGTTGGGTAAGGTTTTTCTAATCAAGTTGATAAACAAAGCTATAGAAATATGGAGTGATTGAGTGAAAAATCACAGCAACCTCCCTTGCTTGGTGGATAGGAAACTAATCTGCTAGAATTCCTGTGGGAGGAGGAGAGTGACCTTCGTCCCTCGTTGTTACTGAACAAAAGAAAGAGTTATAGGTGTGATGGTTAAGGTTGATCTACATTTGCAACCTATCTTCTATTTTAAATGAGAGTAGACAAAAACAACTAGAAACTATATAAAATTTTAAAAATAAGGGATGGACCCTCTTCCCAAGACTGATTATGGTCTAAATATACTCTGGAGTCATTTATTAAAATACTTAGTAAGTAACATGCTTCGAAATTGTATTTTGGCTTTAATGAAATCGTCCAAATGTTATTAGACATTAAAATTTATTATAAATGAGTTAAAATGGTTTATTAAATGATTGATCCTAGATGTGGTAAAGGAAGTGTTGAGGAAATTCTATATGCCCAATGGGTCAGATTGAAATTCAGTGGTGGATGGTATCTATATAGATATGGTTTGGTATACTTAAATTGTAGTGAGGGGAATATAGAAAAGGATTTCCTTGATCGAAATGTCTACTGATCAAGACTAGTTGGAAGCTAGAATGGCAATGAGATCCTTGGGAGAAGGATCTGGAAGTTTGATATGTCCATGAAGGACATGGAAAGGGTGCAAGAAATGAGCTTGCATGATGAATGTTTAGCTATGTATGTATATTCTTGAGTGCATGAATTTGATGCATTGTGAAGTTACTTGATATGAAGACTGATATTAAGGACAAATATATATGAGTGATATTAAATGTGCAAGTGATGTGAATGTATGATGTATGAAAAGATGTATGTGAGCTGAAAAATGTACCTATGGTAAATACACATAGGCTTATGATTATGCAGGTGGTTAAGTGCATCATGGATTTAAGTTAACAAGGAATATCTGTAGATAAATAATTTGGATGCATAACAAATATGCATGTTTATATTCCTTATGTAATACTTGGTATACAACTGAAGCTAACTCAAGATAGAAGATATCATAGATAATGAAGGATATGGAATAAGGAAGTTGCATGCTGAAGGAGTTCCTTGTGAAGGAACTATGTGAAGACTATGTCAGGAGAACAGAGTCACAACCTTAATGACTGCCGAGAATTGAGCAGTGGGCTACAATCCTATTTATATAAGAATCCAAGATTACTTTCTAAAACAAAATATATGAGTGGAAAACTAACAAATGAATGTTGACCATTCTGATAACTGAATGGTAATGTGTTGAATGCACAGGTACATAATTCATTACGAACCACAAGGTCTTCTATTGGAGCATTTTGACGTATCCAATAGGTTAGGGTGATCCTAACCAAGACTTCTCAAGGAACAGAGCATGGAGCTCACAATAAGAAGTAGGTTTCACAAGCAAAGAAGGAAAAAGGGGGAATACTTTTCTCACTTTAAAAACTCTGAATTTCTTACAGAGTTGAAGGTCTTAAATGAGCAATTGTGGAAACCAGTACAGCTGGTAAAAGGAAAATAAACCCCTGAGTATGATTAAATGAATGGGCTTGGTTAAGCTGTGATAAGCAAAGGCATTGAGGCCTCAGAAAATAACTCAATTGGACTGAAATTCCATGGTTTTGTAGAAGGAGTGGGACGAGGGAAGACTTCCTTGACCCCTTCCTTTTTGGATATTGTATTTCTATGGTACGAGAGATTGATTTACTAATAAAAGTAAATGTTTTGACATCATAATTATGATGATTGTATTACTGTAGACAATTGAGAATTTTTTGTGTTTCACGCATGGAAACATTAAATATAAGGCGATGAAGTGCATAAAGATATGCTAAGACATATCTGAAAAATGTTTTATTGATTTGAAGGCTATGATACAAGATTTTTTATCTACATGACGGCTAATATATTTGTGGTATATGTCATGTGTATAAATAAATTGGAGTTGTTGAGAAACACATTTGTCAATGATGGAAAACCTCAAGTAGAGGACGACTATGAGAAGGTTGTCATTAAAATATTGTTGAAGGGACTTTAAAAGTACCCACAAAGAACCACTGATGGGGTAATATCAGAGAGGGTGCTAGCAGCCAAAGCAGGTATAAAAATTTCCATACCTATGTGTCATAAGGCTTGAAGGAATTTGGTAAGAATCCCTTCTAAAAATATTTCATTATCTTAAAGATATGCAAATAATTGTGAGTGGTTGTTGTATGTTATTGCTACCCAAGCGAGGTAAAATTCAAGAAAGAAGAATCTGAACAATAGAGAGAGGAATTATATGCCAGTCAAGGATTAGTTATAATACTTTCAAGAAAATGCATGAGTAAAAAGTACCATGGGTACAATGACCAATCCAGGGAGATTGGGAATAAAGGTGCTCATAGTTAGCACATTGCATGGAATTGCTTCGAGGAAATGCATGTTTGCATAAAGGGCAGACAATGGATTTTCCATTGAGGAAGGAGGACCTTCCAATGTTTTAATTACATTGTGTAGGTGTTAAAGAAAAGAAAATTTGGGTGGCCATGAGTGTTGGCACCCTGGTTACTAATGAAGGAAGAATGCTTGAGTGCATTCAAGAGAAACTTATAGTTTCATATATGTTGATTTGGGATCGTGATCAGCCTGTAGTAGGAAGTACAGTCCTGTGGAAATAATGAATGAGAATGAATAAGCCCTATGGTGAAGAGATTGGTTAAGCTCCAACACACCATGGAAAAGTGCTTTTCATAAAGTGTGGCAAAATTGATATCAATGCAAGGGTGCATTGGGTGTGAATGTGGCCATGAATATTGGCACATTGATTAAAGACATTTGATATTTGAATTGCATTTGGAAAAAATTAGTATGTTGACAGGATGCATAAGTAAATAATGATATTTCCTTTTTCTTTGTATCCTTGAATATATGAAAATAACTTGGACTATTAGTATGCATAGTTTTGAAAATATAAAGTGCATGAAAACTAACAATTTGTTTGGTTAAGGGATGTTGAAATTGCAAGAAGAAAAGGGTTGTTGATTTGGTGTTTTGACTATTTTTCCAATGCCCAAATCTCTTTTGCATGTGGAAGTTATATTCTCTATGATTTTATTTATCTCTTTTTAAAGGTATCATCAGGTTTTGTGCATCAATTCACCATGGAACAACATGAGGTATGTGTAATCGTTGTTCTGTAAGAATTTTATGTTAATTTATCTTCAATTGAGTGATTATCATTTTCTAACGTTTCTTGTTTGCTTGCAACAAGCCAAAAATGTGATCTAACCTTCCATCCAGTCCTTCATCTAGACCTTCATCTGACACTCGATCTAGCACTCGGAGCATAGTGGAGTTGGCGGTTAGCATATCGGCAGGATTCTATGGGTGAATCAGTAACATGGGTTATGTGCCTACTCACTACCTCCAGCTATGGAACTCATCGCATTCATACTTGAGCAGTTGCATCGACTACTATTTTGAGTGCACGAGGCTATTGGAGGATATTGCTTCTGTTGATGAAACATTAATGAATTTATATTTTTAGAGAGCGTCGACCCTTTCAATGGTCAACCTCTCAAGTTGTGTACACACTCTATAAATACTTGTTGGTATGTGCCACCAGAGACACAATTTTATATGCATACAATCATTATCTTGGATTTTCCCTATAAAACTGTGTTTTGATGATTAATACTAATTCTATGTTAATCCTGTGACTGCGTTTTACATTTGAGTAGTGCCACAACCGTTTGGGGGGCCCACCATTGGTCTGGGTAGCTTGTGCATATCAGTGTATATTTATATTTTCACATTTGGCTTTCAAAACTTTCTAACTTCGGGTTACTTGTTTAAATTATATTACTGTGTATATCTTTTTATAACTTGTCGATTTCTCCCTAGATTGTATGTGTATTACAGAGCACTCATAGTTGTTCAAAATTCATTGTTTATATTCTGACATCTAACATCTTGTTATGTAGGTTGTAATTTATTAATGAGTGTATGTTTATAGCTGTTTGACTGTGTCATCATAGATTTCTTTCATGTTTTATAAACTGAAAAACATTTTACAGATTATCTATTTAGACAGTGCCCACTTTATTAAGCTGTAATTTTTTAATACTACTCGTAGATTTACATGAATTATTAGATTTACTTCCAGCATTAGAGTGATAGGATAGGAGTTGATTTCAAATTTATTTGTAAAAGGTTTTTAGTTGGTTTCAACTTTCATAATAATTTCAACTTGTCACTTTTCAAGTAGATCTTAATCCAGTTATAGTCTTTCTTAAAACAGAATGGTCAAATTGCATGTTTAATGTTGAATATTAGAATAGATTACTCTTTCATTTGTTCAACTCATCTTCCATACCTTATTCCAATATACTTTACAGACCTCATTCTGATACTAGGGTTTAATTGAAGAATGAAGTGATATGGATGTACAAGCAATTAGTTTCCTTTTTATCTTCACACATACTGTACAACTCAAAGTTTACTCAATCTATTTATTACATGAGTGTGTTTCCGGAATTATATTAGATGAGGCTAGACTAGGCTAGATTAGAGATCTAGACCTACACATACAATGCTAGCACCTTGAAGCCTACGAGCCCCGGTTTGACAATTTAATGTCAAAATAGATAGAATATATTTCACTCGACAAGGGTCTTGGATATGGCAATGTTGAAAACCCATAAGGAAGACCAGTTTCATGTTGAGCCAAACTACTATGGGAAGAAAAAAAATCCCATACTTGTGAATCTGGTTCCTACGTGGAACAGATCTGAAAAAAAAAATGTGGAATTTGGAAATTTGTGGGTGACAGATTTACAAGAAAATTCTGAATTTGAAATTGATGATAATATCTCATAATTTTTGTATACCTGTGATATAGGTGAGATGAAAAATATATGTCTCGGGAGGACAGTTGAAGGTTGTCAAGATGGAAAGCATGAAAGAGGCTACTGATTGGGATAAGAGAACGATGTGGTAATCCATGATCACCTTAGAACATGTTGTGTTGTGGTAACACAGGTCGGAGGGACACCTTAGCAGAGCAAGTCTGAGGGATGCCTCGAATGTAAGGCTCAATGAATACTATGAAATTCTTCTTGTGCAAGAAATCCTTGGCAAGGCAAGATGGATCACCCGAGGAACTGTATAGCATAGAAAGGGATGCCTAAGCCTGGGCCTGGAGGGTGAGTGACTGCAAGGAAGAGGAGACTTTGATCATTCTCATACACTACTGATTGGGATCACGCACATAATGGGTATGTCCAGAAAAAAAAAGTGAGCCAAAATAACAAGACAACTATGTGGATGCAAATCCACAAACTGCACAGATAAGTATTGTGCTAGATTATGAAAATTTTCCTCTTGAATTTTGCACATCAATAAAATGTTTTTGCATGAAATTGTGATTAATATGCTTGTTGTACAAGAATTTTGAAGGTAGGTGAAAAATGCCAAGAGTCTGAAAGGACTTGACCCAAAAAGAGGATCAATATTTTTGAATCATTTGAATGACAAAGGCATGACAGGTGTTACTGAGAAAGAACACTGAGGACGATTTTCCTTTTTAAGGGGGAGGGGATTGTAATACCCCTATTTTCCCCAGCTTGTAATTAATCATTAATTATGATCACCATGCTATGGTATGTGAACAATGTAAATGTATTATTGTTTAGATTTCCAATAACTGACTATGGGGGTGAAGCCTCGAAGTACTGGCCATTATATCACTAGAGGAAAGAGTGAGGAAACTATGGAGAGGGTTCTGTTGGCAACTCCAGTGGATAGAATGCAGTGATGGTTGTTTTCATTAATGGCAATAGTAGAGATAGCAAGATAAGAAGGATAAAACCCAGTGGGGATTTGGAAGTAAAAGCTCAGGAGGAACAGCCTTGAAGAAAACGTGCGCAGCAAGAGCTTACAGAGGAAAAAGGAAGAAGAGTCAGTGATCGTAGGATCTCATACAAATTTCCCGAAAGAACGAGGGTCGTCAGATCTGTAAAAGTTGTGAGAGAGATAAGCCATCGGAGGTTCGGGGATCAGGACTTCATAACACAAAAATCACTTGACGTTGAAAACCCCGAAATCGCGATATGCAATTTCGCGATTTGATCGCAACCGTTAATCAAGCAGGGATCTAGACCATTCATTTGTATGGACACATGGCAGCCAGGAGGCCTCATCAACAATTCGGGGATCGGGATTTCATAATGCAAAGTTCACTCTACAACGAAATCCCCGATTTCGCGATATGTGAAATCCCGACGGAATCTGAACCGTCAGATCAACATCGACTCGACCCACGTCAACAGACCACGTCAGCTAAGCGACACGTGGCACAACCAGGTAGTGACAAGTGACAGACAAATTCAACACTTCAGACACATACAAGTAATGAATCAGAGTGACATGTGGCAGTGTTTAATACTTGTCAAATCATGTGTGATGACAGCGCAGAGGACAGGTGGCATCGAAGTTTCGGGGATCGGGATTTGATATGTCAAGAACACAATGCATCAAGAAATCCAAAATCGTAAATGCGATTTCGTGAAGTGATCACAGCCGTTGGATAAGAATGAACCTGATCCATTGATCATAGCCCTGTTCGGAGTTTCGGGGTTCGGGTTTTGGTATTGACAAAAACTCTGAACATCAAACATCGCGAAATCGCGATATGCGATTTCCCGATAAGGCATATAGCCTGTGGGCCACCCAGGAGTCAGTGGAGGACAGGTGTAAGGAGTAGAGAGGAGGTCAGGAATCGGCATATCACAACTCCAGGGGACGTGTGCACATTATCCCTGTAAACCCCGAAACCCCGACGAGTGGTATGGTGGAAGTCACTTGATAGATGGTCATATGGGCCAATAGTCAGAAGGGGCTAAGGTTCGGGAAAAGAGCACATCGGGGATCGGAGAATCGGAGGTTCCGAGTACAAGTGCATATCGACAATGAGAATGCCGAATTCGCGATGAGTGAAATCCTGATTTGATCTGAACCGTTGGATCAAGCAATGATCGGAGGGTCATTGTTCTCTCTCCGATTTAACAACTGAGTATGATTTCTGTTAATGAAACGGCCTCATCATGAGGAATTACTTAGCGTTTCAGATGACGATTCAGTTGCTGAGACAATTGTCGTTGTTCTTGCTGAAGGAGAGGGGAAGTGGAACCGTCAAGGCAGGATGTATAAAAGAAAACGAGTGACACTGTATGGGGCTGGCTGTTCTGAATGAAAAAGAACGAAACAGTTAGAAAAGAGAAAGGAGAAGATATTGAGCATGAAATTTAATGACAGGTAGAGGAGAATAAGAACATAATGACAAAAGAACGTGATGCAGAAGCAGACTAGTGAAGGAAGAGAAGAATTACAGAATGATAGAGCTGAAGCAGAGCAGACTGATAGAGCAAGTAGCAGAAGACAAGGTTTACAGAACAAAGTAAGATTGGTATGAACTGATTTATCTATAAAGTTGAATGTTTATTTAGTCATTGAGAAACTAGGGAGGTTGGGAGGTGCTCGGGAGGACTGTTGTCCTCAGAAGTTCAAGTGGGTGCTTGAACACATAAAGTTGTAGCTTCCATCTGGTTGCAGCCAGAGAAACTAGGGTGGC
>JASDQU010682926.1:65334-79374 GCA_032191745.1 Picea mariana
TCAGTTGTTTTAGTATTTCCAATAGGTTCATTATGACAAAATGACCCCAAATTCTCTCCTTGTTGAAATAGTCATCCTCATCCCGATTCCAAGGAGGAAGCAGTTAAGGAAAGAAGGATCTGTGCTTGAACAATCAACTACCCCCATGAATGGAAGCATGGAGGGTCTTTTTGGGGAGATAGAAAATTATCAGCTCAAAGTACCAAAGAAGGCAATTTTCCTGCAAGCTGAGAGTGACCCAAGTTTCCTTCTGACAGAAGGAACACGACAAGTTCAGAACCTTCCCGGGGAGGAGAAAGGCGTGCAAGAACACATGCAAGGAAAACAAGAGAAGACACACAAAAAGACAAGAGGGCGGGAATCTCTCTAGTGGAAAAAGAAGAACTAAGAGCTTGATAATTTGTTCTAGTTACTAGAGAATTTACAGGAGAACATGACTTGAGAAGGAGACTGCAAGCTTGATGCTGAGGAGGTATCTGATAAAACTCACAGAGACCGTGACAGAGAAAGGACCTCTAAGAAACTGTAAAGTTTCCCTAGGGATATCATGGCTTGGCATGGGGGTGGCCAGAGTGATAAGAATGAATGCCTCTGAGCCTATGGTTGGGTGGAGAGGCTAACACCCACAGTTAGTTGGTTGGCTACCAACTGTGATAGATAAGTGTTTCATTTAGCCTATGCACTTAGATTGAAATGCATGTTTTGAATGTCTGAGTTTACTTATCTTTGAGTTAATGGGGTAATGTTATGTTATATACTTTCATATTTTTATGCATGTGTGTGCATTTTATAGTTGAAGGAATGAACCCTTGACATTCTATAAGTGTCAAATTGTTTCTCTTCTATCATCCTAGTGCAAGGAATACACATATACCCTTCCGAGTATAAAATCTCTAAGGAGAAACTTGTGCACAGTGTGTAGGGCCAACACTTAGTGAAGCATTGAAAGGTTCTCAAGGTGAGCGAGCACAAGGAGTGTGTGAGAGACTTTTCTAAGTCTCAATCTCAGGAAATATAGAGAGATTTAGGTCTCGAAAGGGGAGGATTCATGTATCTGGAGGATGAGCAGACGAGATCCATTCAGGAGGAACCAAATTATTTCACAATCGTTGGGTCTAGAGAAGAAGGTTAAGTGTAGCCCCATAATTTAATAAGGTTCCATATGACCGAGGGTTGGAAACCCCTTACTAAGCCCGAAATGAGTGAAGCTACTCTGGCTTCGGAACTCTGAGAATTCGAAGCTCCGGGACATATGACTTCATAACCCTTGAAAGTAGTCGAAGGCCAAAGTCATGAATCGATGAGCATCATCGATCTGGGGATCCAATATGGATCACTCTTAGTCATTAGATCAGATATAGGAAGGGAGGCACTAAGCGCTTCGACGAAGTTCTAATCCGGGAGAATAGGATTAGTCTAATGTCAAAACTCCCAAACGTCAGAGTCATAGAGTAAATATGGATTGTTTAAAAGGAAGGGACACGTGTTCACAGGTTGACGATCATACAGGAGTATGGGTATTTGACAATATAGGGACATGTGGATTTCCCCGAAGCTCTACTAGCCAGAGTAAATCCTGGTCATAGAGGCCGGGTACATGTGGCGATAGATCTGACATGATCCGAAGGGAAATGAAGGAGATACATGTCAAAATGTCGAAGTAACCAGGATCGTTGGATGAACAGGTACGTGGAAAGAGATCTCATGGTCTGAAGACTTTGTACTCCGAAGGATTTTGGCCGAGAGTTTTCAAGGTGTGAAAATCACTGAAGTCATGAGCGTCGAAGTAAATCTCAATCATTGGTCGAAGAGGACACGTGACACAAGATCTGAGAGCCTGAAGACTTATCTCTTCGAGGGATTTGCGTCAAGAGGATTTAGTAATCACCGAAGTCCGAATCCATGAAGTAATGAGAACCATAGATCTATGGATCTACCTAGAATATTGCAGACCATTATATTGAAGGACCGAGCAATATCAATCTATGATGATGTGGCTTGATGACATCATTCAATGTGACGTGGACCCGCATTACGTGTGCCAGGTGTCACCCAGTTTTGGATTATTCACATACAGATTGTGCATGTTAGAGAATGACATGTGTCACCCCCTATTGAGGACATGTGTCACCCCTTGACCCTCATCACATGTCAGTTTCTGGTTCATGGCCGCCTAGTCTATGTGGCTAGTGATGTATACAGGACTCTGGGAGTTTGGATAACTTCGGGAGTTTAGAGGTTTTGGGGCGTGTTATAATTAGGAACATCCAACATAAGTTGCAGAATACCGAACACCGAAGGGCCAAGGCCATGTGGTGAGATATCAAGAGTTTGGGAGTCTAAGCATAGTATGGTAAAAAGAAAGATTCAATGGGAATCATAGACCGTTGAAAGCCAAAATTCTAATAATGATATATGATCGTTGAACGCCGAACACCAAAGGGCTAGGAGCACATGGAGAGATTACGAGACTTCGGGGATTAGGATACAGGAATGTTCGAGGACGAATGTCAAAGCCCCCTTTTTAGTCGTAGATCTCAACGGAGGATGTGAACCATTGATCCCCTTCGTTGTTTGACAATCTTATAATTTGACAACACATTTGGAACTCTCGAAGTTTGGGAACTACCGAAGTGCCAAAAACTTTGCTAACGCATGTTCTTAGCTCCCAGTTTTAAGCCTGAGGTCATGAGGAAGACCCCACTAGCTAGTTCAAGCGCACAGTGAGAGATGTAAGTCTCAGGGGAGCTATTGAAGAGGGTTTTTCTTAAGTAAGGGACCGGAAATGAATCATGGAAAGTGAAAATTTGATGCCCCACCCCTAGAAAGGGTATTTAGGCGTCAGGTGTGTTACATCACACCTATGAGGGAATACATCAAAAATTGGTTAAAGAAAGATTTAATCAAGATAGTTAATGAAGATCAGGTAGATGTGGTTGGTACCGGTCATGAAACTACAATCAAAGACAATAAAAAAAGAAGATCAAAAATAAAATAGAGAGAGAGAGAGAGAGAGATCCCATCATAGTGAGTAAATTGATCACATCCTTCTCAATTGTTTTCTCTTATCGTTCGAAAGTCATTCAATTATGTGTATCCCTCCTAGGAAAACATAACCGATTTTTTATCGCTTCTCTTTATCTTCTTTTCAGGTTCAACCTTGTTCCATCCTTTCATTTTATGGTCCACGGGAACCCAATCCCAGTTCAATTATGGATGCATGTAGTTTATTTTTAAAGACTATATTTAATTTCTGAAAAATTCAAGAAAATGATTTTGGGGATAAAATTTAAAGATATATTTGAACTCTGAGTTTTGAGCATAAGATATTAAATTTTTCCTATCATATTCTATCTTGCTTTGAATAAAAAATCTCTTTTAAAGTTCTCTCATTTGTGGGCCTATATCCTTCTTTCCTTTGAATGTGATAAAAATTTATGAATTATGTGATGGATGTGAGAATCATATTATTTTTCTTGTGATTGTTATTTATTTCTGTATAATATTTCTGCATATATTATATTTTTATGAGTAAAGATTCATGGTCCTCTTATGAGGAATTATTTTGTGAATATATATTGTTTTCAATCAACAATATTTTACATTTTCATTAAGTGATAAAGATTGGGGTTTTTTATCTAGTATTCTCCCATTTGCATATTACAGTTCCAAGATATTCAAGATTTATCTTTAATAAAATACATAGGAGTACCACCTCCATAAAAACAAAGGGGGATATTCATATCCACATGAGGTTGTTGTTTGGACCTTAACAGATCTAAGCATCAACATTTTTGGTGACCGTAGTGGGGAGAACAAAAGGATGGTTTCACATACTAGGATTCTAATGACTCAACCTCGGCCAAATTAACCCCAGTTACAATTTGGTCTTGGAAATTAAACGAGTGTTCTGCATCAATTATATAATTTGGTTTTATCAATAGATGGAAGCCAAGAATATCTTGAAATATCGTTGGAAACCCTCTCCCACGAAGAATAAAGATAAATCGCGAGAAAACAAAGAAGACAAGGTAGAAATTAAAAGCTTGAATCATACAAGGGCACAATAACAAGAAGCAAAAGTAAACAACTTCAAATTCTAGAAGTTGGAGAAAGTTCCACCACTGAAACAAGAAGAATTTCAATAATGGGTGATAGAGAAGAAATAAATGAGATCCTCGAGATAAGAAATGAAATACAAAGGGTTCTGAGAAGAAGGGTTAGAAATATCCCACTCAATCTTCAAGGAGAGCAGCATCCATTACCCACTCTTCCATAAGGAGTCTTGCCAATATTTTCAGGATATGGAGCGACATATTCAAAGAGACATATGGATAAATTTTTTACTATGTGTGAAATTCATTTAGTAGAACATGATGATGTAATGGTCAGAATTTTTCTTCAAACATTGGCAGGCTTAGCCTATGATTGGTATATGTATCTTCCTGCTCAATCAATCTCATCATTCGATGACTTAGATACTATGTTCATGGTCATGTATGCACCTCTAGCTGCATACCATACATTACTCACTCAATTTACCCAAATTCATTTGAAAAAAGGGTGAAAGAGTCAGGGATTTCAATATACAATTTTCTAAGAAATTAAATCAGATTCCATTAGAACAAAAACCAAATGCTTTAGTCATACTTGGGTGTTATAAAAATGCAATGCCTTCGAATGTAAAATATTATATTAAGGCTTCAGATATTGAAGATATATATGGAGCTATGCAGAATGCAATACATATGAAAGAAATCATGCTAGAAACAGAGGTTGATCTTAAGATTATCCTTGGAAATTTTCAAAGGAAAATGGATACCCTTACTATATCAAATCAAGGAGCATCAACATCAAAGAATGTTGAAAATTGGGGAACAAGGAATACTAAAAATCAAGGAGTTGGTGGAGGGATACTTCAAGGAGTAATCCCCAATGTAAGGAATGATCCAGATACAACTCAAGATACAAAGAAAATATTAGAGATAGCTCAAATGAATCGAATGATTCGACAGATGCGGAATGAGCTAACAAGATTAAGAAGAGGTGAAAATGTTTCCCCTACTAATCAAAAACCTAGAATTCCTACTCAGGAACAGAGAAGAAACCCTCTTCAAGAAAAAACAATAAGAAATTATGATAGAACCAAAGAGCATAGGAAAAGAGCACCTGAGGTGCCAAACCCTAATGTTGTCATATTGGAAGAAATATTTGATGAAGAAAATTTTGATAACTTTGACCAAGAGGCCAAAATCATTCAAGATGAAAGTCTTGAATCTGTATAGACCGATGAAGGTGAATCATCCTTGTGTATTTTTTATGAATACAAAGATTCATATATCTCACAAGAAATGTTGTGCAAACGAGGGCACAAGTCAACAAATTTAAAACAAAAGAGACTGTTGAAAAAGAAAAAGAGAGAACAAAACAATTGTTCTATAAATATAAAAGAAACTAATAGATGCCAATTAAATCAAGAATCCTCCACAAATGAATTATAATGTAATCGATGACTTGACCAAGCTGGTAATTACTCTCCCTTTCATGGAAGTTGTAAAAATACCATAGCAAAGAGAAAATATTCTCAAGATTCTTGACAATCCAAGTACTATAGAATAAAAGGTGTTATAACAAATTCCAAGATTCAACAAAATATTTCAATAGTTAAACCCAGGGATAAAGTTATGTCATTCCACATCACAATAGAAAATCACGATGTAGTATTACAAAATTGTTTGGTTGATAGAAAAGAAACTAATAACATCATGCCCTTATCAGTTATGGAAGCTCTAGGAATGGAATGTACCATGTATTATGAAATTGGAGAAAGTATCTATGTAATAGACTCAAGAAAGGTCCAATCTTATGGGGAGATTAAAGAATTGTGTGCATGGGTAACTACAGAACCCATATCGCAATTGTTTTCACTATTACCGTGGTGGATTTTCCTCTAGCATATGGAGTAGTTCTGGGAAGAGATTGGTGTTCACTAATTGGAGGTTACATCATGAACTGTGGAAGTTGTATGATGTTACCAAATAAATATGGAACCATGGTGAGGGTTCCATGGGAAGCCAGAAAGACAATTTATTTCAGAAAAAAAGATAATGAAATAATGTAGGACTACATTGATGCTGAGATTGGACATTGTGTTGTGCTTGACCTAGAGCATCCCAATATTTCAAAGCAGAAAGGAGATAATTGTTTTGATGGATTTTGGAAGATTTCTTTCGATGGTGCCTGCTCCAAACTGTAAGTGGAGTAGGGATTGTTTTCAAGAGCCCTAATTCAGTTATATATCCACACACCATCGTACTTGAATTTACTTGTACAAATAATGAAGCAAAATATGAAACATCGATACAAGGGATGAATCTTGAACTACAGATGGAAATAGAAAACTTGATAGTAATTGGTGATTCTAAACCAGTTATAAATCATATTAAGAAGAAGTACAAGATCAAGAAAGATAAGTTGAAATTATATGTCAAAAGAGCAAATGAACTCATGAATTCTTTCAGTTCATTTAACATCTCCTTCATCCCCGGAGATAAGAATCAAAAGGTCGAGTCACTGGGGGTTTTTTAATCTCTATTTAATCTTGACGATTCCGAGAATCAAAATACATTTCAGGTCAAGAGGATTTTATAATCAATATTATCTCCAATTTTTTGAAAATGATGAGCAGTTGGTTGAATTTCTTGCTTATACAAATAAATATGTGGAAAGATTTGAAGATCAAAGTCATGTATCTCTTTCAAAAGATTGTGTCAATTTTGAATATATTTTCACAAGAGATGGCCAAATTAAAATTCCCAACTTGAAAGAAGAATTGTTTGTTAGAAAATTACAGGAAACTCAGAAAATAAGCATCGACACACAAGATTCTCCAAAGTATGTAAACCTTGCTACCAATTGCTTTGAGAAAGAAGTTTATCAATATACCACTTTATTCAAATAATTTTATGACGTTTTTGCTTGGACGTATGATGATTTCAAACAATGTGATAAGTCCATATTTCAACATATTATACCACTAAAAGAAGGAGCAAAGTTGGTCAGACAAAAGTTGAGAATTGTGAATCCTAAATTAAAACCCATGGTAAAAATTGAGTTGGAAAAGTTGAAGAAGGACGTGATAATATTTCCAATTAGACATTCAAAATGGATTTTGAATCTTGTTATAGTAAGAAACAAAAGTGGGGAGATTCATCTCTGTGTTGATTTTAGAGATATGAACAAGGCAAGTATCAAATACAACTATCCCCTCCCTAACATGGAAATGTTGTTGCAACAAGTGACCGGGTCAGCTCTAATGTTTATGTTAGATGGTTTTTCTGGGTATAACCAAGTGTTGGTTGTAGAAGAAGATAGAATTAAAACTAATTTCATCACACCATGGGAGACATATGCATATGCACACATTCCCTTTGGTTTGAAAAATGTCAGAGAAACTTTTCAGAGGGAAATGGATCATGCCTTCAAAGATTTAAATGGAAAAGTTATGGTTAATTATCAAGATGATCTTACTATTCACTCCAAATTAAGAGAAAATCACATAGAGCATCTAAGAGAATTTTTTGAGCGATGTAGATTATATAGAATATCTATGAATCCCAAGAAATGCTTGTTTTCAGTTTCAGAGGGAAAACTCTTGGGACACATAGTCAGTAAAGAAGAAATTTATATTGATCTAGAGAGAGTCAAAACTATCAATGATTTGAACCCTCCAACGTCGAAAAGGGGGTACAATTATTTTTTGGCAAGATAAATTTTGCAAGGAGGTTTGTACTAGATTATGCCACAATTGTGAAACCTATAAATTTCTTGTTGAAAAAAGATCAAAAATTTGAATGGACACAAGAGATTCAAATAGAATTTACAAAGATCAAGCATACAATTACTTCAAATCCAGTTCTTATTAATCCAAACTTTGATCAAGATTTTATAATATTTTTTTTTTCTTCAAAAGAGGCCATTGCTTCTATTTTGACACAAAGAAATATCAAAGGAGAAGAAATTCCAATAAGTTTTATGAGTAAAACTTTACATGAATATGAGTTGAGATATTCAGAAATAGAGAGGAAGACTCTTTCTTTGGTTAAAGTGGTGGCACATTTTAGAACTTATATCTTTTCATCTCATGTTATAGCGTATGTCCCAACCACTCTTGTAAAAATGCTCCTTAATCAACAATTGAGAGAAGGAAAATGGGAAAATTGGCTTGCAAAAATTTAAGAATATGATATTGAGATCAAGTCATTGAAAACAGTTAAAGGACAAGGGTTATGCAAACTTATGACAGGGATTGATGCATTAAATGGGGTTATATCTATTTCAATAGGATATTCATCATCCACATTAAAATGGTATAAGGATATCATCTTCTATTTAAAATCTGGCCAATTCCCAAATGGTATGTCTTCAAAAGAAAGAAGGGCATTAAAGATGAAGGAAAATTAGTATGTACTAGTTGTTGAAATACTTTTTCAAATGAATTTTGATGGAATGTTGTTAAGATGCATTGATTCAAAAAAATCTCAAAAGGTGCTTCTGAATTTCATGGAGGCATTTGTAGTGTACATTTTTCACCTACAAATACAATACACAAAATTATGAGAGTGGGCTATTACTGGCCCCTCTATTTTTAAAGATTAATATGCCATGATTAGAAAGTGTATTTCTTGCCAGAGATTTTTAGGAAAAATGAAGAGAGCAGAAATGTCGTTGCAATCCATAACAATTGAAGAACCTTTTGTACAGTGGGGATTAGATGTCATTGTCCCAATTAATCCCAACTCAAGTAAAGTTCATTCTTATATTCTTATTGCATATGACTATTTTAAAAAATGGAAAGAAGTTGTATCCCTCAAGAAGATTGATTCTAAAGAGCTCATTAATTTCGTCAAAGAGAATATTTTATGAATATTTGGAGTTCCAGAGAAGTTTATTAAAAACAATGGATGAATATTTATTGGATCAAAGTTTACCAAATTTTGCAGGGAATTTGGTATTATAATGGGACAATATTTAAACTATTATCCCCAGAGAAATGGTTTAGCTAAATCTACATACAAAACATTGATCCAAATCCTTAAGAAGACAATTGATGTGAATCAAATAAATTGGCATACACAATTAATAGATGCATTGTGGGCCATTAGACATACACCAAAAGATAGTACTAGACTATCATCATACACATTGGTATATGGGAAAGAAGAAAAAATGTCAATTCATCTGGAATTGAATGCCTTCTCATATGTTGTAAATTATGAAGATGTAGAAGATATTTTTCCTCTACAAAGAAGATATAATCAGTTAATTCATATGGAGGAACAAATAAATTAGGAATTGAGAAAAATAAATCAAATACAACAATATATTAAGAGATATTTTGATCAAAGTGATTCAGTCAAAGATTTTCAGAATGTGGAATAAAGCCATGGAGAAATCTTCTCAGCAAACAAAATTTGAAGCATTATGGATTGGCCCCTATATGATTGAAAAATTCTTGGGATACAATTCTTATTTGCTCAGAGATGTGAAGGGGACAATTCAGAGGTTTTCAGGGAATGGACAACATCTTTATTTTTTTTCTCTTGATCAATCTTGCTCTCATTTGTACATAGTTTTTATTTTTTCCATGTACATATTTTCGAGTTTTTAGTTTCCAATTTATTTTCTCATACTTAATCCATACCCAAAGGTTGAGATTTTGGATTCTTAGTAACCCACAGGGGCTTTCTATCCCACAGTTGGAGCTAGTTGTTGATCCTAAAATATGCATGGTCATTTATAAGTCTCTCTCTTGCATGTCTCTCTCATACACTTAGAATTTTTTCCACTTCATGGCGGGTTCATAAGTCTTGTTATAACTTTCGCTTTCCCTAAATTGCACCATTGTATTCTGCCATAACAAAAATACACCTATACTTAGTTTATTTTCAAGTGTTTCGTGGGTTCATTACATATTATCTTAAAACGTACAAAATTTCGTCGTGACCAGAATGCACTTCCTCGTTCCGCCATCATCATTTTATACCATACTTAGAATATTTTCTATTTTTCACCACGGGTTTGATTTCACTCATTCATCTCAAGATAATATGTTATATCGTCTACTTCATGATACTTAGTCAATTCTTGAGATTTCACTTTTTTTCTCGATACTCCAATACTTAACCATTTTAATCATTATGGAAGCAGAGATCGTATCAAAATATTTTAAGAAATATTTTGCCTTCCCCTCCGTCCATCCACTTTTCAATACTTAGTCATTTTTTAGAATTTACCGTGGGATTGTAGGATCAAACTTACTTCACTAACTCTTCCTTGACATATGTTTCTCCACCTCTTTGTAGTGAGTCCTTGTTTATTTTGTCATGTCTCCTGAGTAATATTAAATGCAAATCTTATGGAAAGTAACAAGTGGTTAAGTATAAAAGGGCCTTTATTAATGGCAACTCTTTCGAGATTATTTTCAATAAATTCAAATTAAATTCACCCTAATCAACCTTTCAAAAAAATATCTTAAAGGTATATTATGTAAAGAATATTTTCTTTGGTATTAAAATTCCAAGAGACTATACATAATATGTCAACTTCTTAAGCATGATGGCTAGAAGGAAAGATAGATTTTGTGGAGATACTCTTAATACATTTGCACGAGAAGATCCAAAATGTCACTGGTCCAGAGCATATAAATACTATTCTGCATTTTCACTTCCAGAAAGAGATGCTAATGATATTTGTACATTGGGAATTGTTAATGCAGGGTGTGTTCCAGAAGTTTTTGATGCTACAGAGTTGATTTCATTGTGTATAGACAAATATGAGAAAAATCATAGAATCATTCAGTTGCAAGGAAAATCCCCAATTTCTTTGGCACCTTCAACTTTCAAGAAGATGTTCAGGTTATTAGAGTTGACAATGGCTTTCAAAGTTGACAAAGCTAAAGAGTTCCTAAAAGCTAAAAATGGAGGTTGGGACTTAGTGCAACAATATCTTGAAGACCCGGTGACAATGCTAGAAGATTTATTGACTATACAGGTTAGTTAGTTAAGAAAACCATATCAAGAAATGGCATGGATTTTTTCTAGGGTTGTTGGACAAGAGTCAACTTCTACAGTTCCTTATCTAGCTCTTTATATTAATATTTTTCTGTCCATGAGAAAGAAATTTTCGACTGGTCAAAAATTATATCTTCTGAAATATCATTCCAATTATCAAATTTTAAGAAAAACAAGAAGTTTTATATGCCTCCATATTTAATGCTTTCTATCATGTGTTGTAGTGTATTCAAAGGAATCCATTTAGAAAAATAGGTTAACTGCAAGTTAGACTCGATTCATACATGGTACCCTACTTTGTGGAAGAAAAAGGAAATGTACCATTTTTATGAAGTATATGATTCATTTGTGTCTTCTTTTAAGAAACTCATGTTAAAAGCTGGTACTTCAAGACAATCCTTGGAAGCGGCAACATTTTTAGATAAAGGGGGAAGTTTTGAGGCCATGGAAAATTACAGTGTCATTAGGATCTACGATTCTAGAGAAAGGCCAATTTATCTACCATTTTATGTACCAGATAAAATATTTGCAATAGAAGTGTGTAGACAGTACATATTATGGAAAAAAATCTTTTATGAAAGAAAGAAAAAGCAATTCATTTCCTTGCCATGGAAAATTAGTGAAATTATATTGAAAAATGCTTTAAAAATTGATGAGTATGCAGTCTAGTTTGATCAATAAAATTTAAAGATGGTAAATTAGATAAAAGGGTTCAACCCTAATAAATGTTTCATGAATCACATGACCATTGTTGGTTTCAGTGTTTCCTATGCAAATATTTATTTATTTGGAGAATAAGAATATGATGGCAACAACCCTGAAGCAGTTCCAGTTCAAGATCTTGAAACTATTTTCAACACTAATGAGCCACATAGACAACACAGAAGGGTTGTAAATGAAAGAAGAAAATGGTCTCAAAGTAATTCTCAAAGAAGAGACACACCCAAACATAACCCTCAAATTGTAATCTAAGAACAAAATAAATCTTTAATTCAAAATTATGGTGATGGAGATGACCACGATCCTCCTAAAAAGAACCTTGAAATACCTCATAAGATCACAATAAATAGTAAAAGAAAAAGACAATCAAATCAACAGGAAGTAGGTGATCATGTACCTAAATATGAATACGTCCTTGAGTACATGGAATTAGATGTAAATATCGAAGATATGGAGTTTCCGGATGAAAAACAAAGGATTAAAGAGAGAAGAGAAGTTGCAGCGGAATTAGAGATACAAGAACCAATCTTCTTTGAAGAAGAATAATTAACTCTTCATAATGCCCTATTTGACAAAGGTTCTGATCCGGATTTTATGAGTAGAACTGTAACACACCCACTACCATAATTTAAAAATTCTGGGAATTATCTCCCATACATGAGAAATATCCATAACCTTTGCATTAGCGAAATGCCAATCCCCGGTTCTATATCGGGATTCGGGGTTTCTAGGATTAAGATTCATCCACCCCTAAGACTCGTGTTTCCCCGAATTCCGACGTGCTCCCTACACATTAGCTCTCTTGGTTCAGCTCCCGGATCCACAGGACCTGCTACCATATGTCCGCAGCCCTATAGCTACCCATCGGGAATCGCCACCCTGACGTCACCTGCCCCTCACCGAGCAAGCTGCTCCCACCAGGACCTTCTCGGCACACGTGATCGAAGAGTTAAAATACTCTTCCTCCCTAATCGGGAGTCCACTACCCATAGTAGGCTCCTTCGGCTATCTCCCTCTTCGGAAATCGGGATATCACGACTCGGGAGTTCGCGATTAACGCGAACACAATTCACATACACAACAAAACCCCGATCCTCGATGGTCAACGGGTCAACACTTCCCTCTATCGGAGATTTCCCTATCGGGAAATCGGCGCATGAAATGTCGTGATTCACTTACATGGTGAATCCCCAAACCCCGAACTCTGATATGCTTCCACCTGTACTCCACCGGCGATCGCGGTCCCACATGCCACGTCACTTCGGGATTTCGTGGATTGCGAATCCGCGATGCATGACTCTTTGACGTCGAGAACCCCGATTCTCCGAATGCCGAAACCCCGAAGTCCGATGCCACCTGTCCTCCACTCGGCTATCGGGAAATCGCGGTTCCTGGTGCACAAGGTCACAGACCTTGCCAAACCCCGAATCCCGGCTCCTCAAGATCCTTCGCCACGTGTCCCTCCGATGATCGACGGCTCCCGTTAATTCGGGAAATTGTCGGTCGCGATTTCAAAGAGTATGAGACTCTTGCCTACGGAAACGCCGAACACCAAACTCCGATATCCGGGATCTGATGCCACGTATCCCTGTCCCGATCAATGGCCTCGATTGATTCGAGAAATCGTCGGTCGCGATTTCAAAGAGTTTGAACCCTTGTCTCCAGGAAACACCAAACCCCGAATCCCGATCCTCGGGGATCTCACGCCACGTGTCCCTATCCTGATCGACGGTTCAGTTCAATTCGGGGAATCGCGACTCGCGATTTCACGAGGTGTAGAACTCTCACCTTATCAATCCCCGAACGCTGAAACCCCGAAGTCCGATGGACATTGGTTCTCCACACCTGAACTCATGGGTTATCTCCCGCGCAACTCTTCCACGATCGGACGGTCCTCGGGATTTCGCGAAACTTCACTGGAGTCACCCGCCGTCGATTCTCTTCCACTTGAGAATCCTCCAACTTCTAAGCTTTCCTTTGGTTCGAAACTCTCCCAGGCATGTTCCTGAGATGCTTACAAGGAACTGCCCCTCCTGAGCTTTTGTCCCTCTCTGACTCCTTCAGAGACTTCTCACGTTCTTCCGGTGCTCAACCTCCAACAGCTCTCAAAGCGTGAAGGTCGCCTGCGTTAATTTCATCAATCTAATGGTTGTGAATGACTATGGTTCACTCCGACGAGATCTCATCCATCAACTTATTTATCGCATAACACTACTATCATGGAACCTAAATAGGATCGTTCCTCCTC
>JASDQU010682927.1:34268-47689 GCA_032191745.1 Picea mariana
CCTAAGTCTAAGTAAGTGAGAAGACTAAAAACTAAAATTTTAAATTAAATAATGAGGGATGAAATAGATCAAATTAAGAAACAATGAAAATAAAAATAAATCCTAAGGAGAGATTAATAAACTTGTGCAAGTAAATACTAAATTAGAATTTAAAGTGAGAAAGGAATAAAGCATAAAAATGTCTAAGCATAGAAAGGTATCTAGTCTAGTCTAGCTAAAGAACTTTCCTAAATTAAACACAACTCAGTTTTAGAAGGACGTTAGTCATTAAAAGGGAAATAAAGGGAATAAAGGGACACTAGGAGTGATTTTAGGAGAACTTTTAGGTTGGGTTAGGGAAATTGACATTTAATTTAATTAAATTATGGATTTATTAGTGCAACTAAGGGAACAAGTGAAAAGTGTATGGGGGAAATAATTACTAATTAAATTATAAAAAAAAATGAAAAAAATGTGCAAATGGAAAGTTGTCACCAAGAAAAATTCTATAAAGGAAATGGATGAGAGGAGGAATGGATCATGACTAGTATGAGTAAGGTTATGTTGTAGAAATTCTGACTGGTTTTTACTTGTGAGAGTTGGGATACCAAGCTTGAGAGAGAGAGAGAGAGTGGTGGCTCTACCTTGTGAGGTGAGATGGGAGATAAAACATTTAGGTTGTAGTTGTGCGTGGCCCCTTTGTGGCTCGGGGGGATAAGGGGGAAGAAGAGTACCCCTAGCATTGGCTAGGAGGTACTGGTGAAGTCTTAAAAGTTATAAAGTGGGGAGCTGGATGGAGTGCAAGGGTAGGAGAAAATATTCAAATTTCAACTCCCCAGATAGGGTATTTTTATTTGAAATTGGACTTGTAAAATATTTAAATTGTAAATGAGTTTTAACAATTGCTGCAACCATTTGTATTCAGAATATTGATTGATAATTTCCTTGATGTTGATAATTAATTTTTTATGTGATGATTGGAGAGTATATCTTGCGTTCTTGGATCAAACTATAAATTTAATAAGATTTCCGTTCTAAAAGGGTTGCTTGCTTTTCCCACCAATCAAATTCTCAACGATGAGGTTATTCATATTTTTATAATATTGTTATTAAATTTTTCATATATCTTATTTTTGGGATGTATTTTAAAAATATTAATTTTATTCATCTAAAAATTTCTATCTTTATGTTATTATCCTCTTGAAATGATTCAAAACCTATATTGAAACCTTTTTAAAAGAAACTCCTTGTTATTATGAAAACCAATTATGTTCTTCATCTCTAGGAATGACTATAAATTATGCTCAACCTAGATAATAAAGGAACTATATGCTATTATGGAAACTTGTTCTGTGTTCTTCATGATTAACACAACTTTCTTCTGAGTTATGAATATCTTATTATTATCCACTGTTTAGGATTAACGCTTCCTTCTTCTGATAACCTGAAATCCAAATTTCTTTTGTAAAAATAAGGATTGATTGGCGCTGTCACCAATATTGTGTATGTATGATAAAATGTTTGGTCTGCATTGTATATTCTATGTTTTTAATAGTTTCTCTCTGCGTTTTTATGAGGAGTAAAGGCCATGTGCCCTCCTTCTCTTACCCAATGATTTGGGTGTCCATTCTCTGTGTTTTTGGGGAGCTAAAGGATCTGCATCTCCACCTTTTTCCCAACAAATGTTCTTCATAAACTCGACATTTTTGTTTGCTCAATGATTCAACCTTTTCCCATTGATTTGCCTTTTTCCCTATGCGTTTGCAGTTTGGAGGATTACAACCACTGCAATCATTTATTACTTAGAGATTTTTAATTTACCCACTGCGATTTGATAAGGAAATTTCGAACTCTGTGTTGAATCCACTTGCCCAACGAATTTTACTAAACCCCTATGTTTGTCTTTATGATTTCTGAATTATTTTCTGAGTGGATTAAGGTTGCTGTGTTTTAAAACCTTTTCACCTAGAGTTAGCGCTCCCTCATGGTGTTTTTCCCCTTTAATCATCTCGGTGTATGGAAACTAAATTTTTCCTCTCCCTTTCACCTAGACAACATTTTGGGCCAGTATTTTTGCCCAACATTGTGACTTAATATTTGCTAGTTTTTCTCCAAAATCGCCCAACGAATTGATCCCTTTTTACCTCTTTATTACACATATATTCTGTGCATTTCCATTAAAGACTCAACATTTCTTCGCTTCTAATTTCTTCGTGTTTCAGACCATTTCGCCTAGAATTTCACCCTTCTTCCCGGCGTTTCCACTTCCTGGAATCATCTCTGCATAAGACACCTACAATTCGCCCCAATTTAGAATTTTCTTCTGGTGATGTTACCTTGCGATCCAACTATTTACTTCTGTGTTTAATTTACTTCACTTTCATTGTGATTTTTCTTAAGAAGGGAATGTGTTTTCCCTATTCTGTAGCCGCATTTACCCCCTTTTTATGCCATACATTCAACTTGTTAATTGGGTCATTAAAATCCTTGTGTGCATGTTTATGTAAGTTAGTTGGGAGGTTATATCCATCCTTAATCTAGTGTGTTGATCCTTTAATTATGTCCTTAAATGAAAATTTTAAAGCAGCCTTGTCCTCTAGTGTTAAGGTCTGGTGAGATGGTGTGGTACCTTGTGTAATGGGTGTGATATCTAGCCTTGAAACCTTATGGTATTACTTAGTTAAGTTAAGTCTTTAAAAGTGTATTTTATTTGCACCACAAGGCGACGAATGACTCAGTAGCTTGAAGTAATTGAGACCTGATGATGTTCTAGTTTGAACCTAATATAAACTTGGTAAAATTACTCACATCTCAGAATCATGAAATAACCTTTAGACTTCTTGTGCAAATGTAAATTAAATGGGATGAATGATTGAATTTAGGTGATTAGATTTCCTCGCGAAATGAAATAATTGATAGTTTACTCTGACGAAGTGAATATTTAATGATTGATGAATGAATAAGTTATTAGTTTACTGGCACCATGAATTTAATATTGATGTATGACTAGTTAAGTAGTTAGTCATCATTGTGCCATGAAATTTAGCTTGAGAATACTCTTGCACCATTTATCGAGGTGTTGGTTTATGTTTAATTTAGTATTTAGATCACGTGCACACTTGGAAAATGATGTTAATTGTTGTTTAATTTCAGTGATTGATTAACCACGTGCCTTGAATAAATAGATGTATGCTTTGCGCCTTGAAAATAAATAAAGTGATTACACTTGCGCCTCAACCTTTGTCATCGTATGATTGATGAAGTATTTACATTTTCTTGCACCTTTGAATTTAATGTTGATCACTCTTGTGTTGTGAATAAGTTGCTAATTCATCTTGCATCATGAAGTTATGTCAATATATGACTGGTTTAGTAACTAGTTTTATCTTGTGCCATTAATTAAGTTGACATGTGATTGTTCTAGAGTTTGTTTACTCTCTCGCACAATGAATATTTAATGTTGATGAATGATTTTTAGAATTTGATATCACGTGCACCATGAATTAAATGTTGATGTATGATTGATAAAGATGATGATTACCCTTGCACCATGATTAAGTGATGATTAGGATTGATTGATTTATCTAGTTGATGTTGGAATTGATTGTTAGTGGGATGTAGTCACCTCCTTCTTCCTAAAAAAAGTCGCCAACCCTGAGACCTTAAATGGTCAAAATCAATTGGATCCTGGGCTTGAGCATTGCTTATGTGTCCTAGAGGTCCTAACCTTGTAGGGTAGGTTGGGAGGGTAGGCATTTTAATATTCATTATCTGGTTGATCATTGTTTGTTATTGTTTCAATTTGATTGTGATGTGCTAAGTGGCGACACCATTTATGTTGTATGTCACTATCCTTTACGTTGATGCATTGAATGCATCTTTATTGATTTCAATGATGAATAAATGGTAATTCTTACACTTGTGATGTCGTTGATTTTTTCATTTCTATGATTTATACTATTGACGTTAAATTTCCTAATGCATATATATATATTTTTACCTTTTTTCTTTGCTTTCCTAGTCGTAACGGAGGAGTTGTTACATATGGTATCATAGCAGGTTCAACCCCATGACTTGGGATAATTACTCCTTCCATGGTATTATACACTTGATTAATAATTTATCACTAACTAAATTGAATTATTTCTCTGTAGGTAATCATGGTTAGAGGACATCGCGAAGGCAGATGATGCGGTGCTAGGGGAGGAGTCACAACACCTCTAGTAGCATCCATGCCAAAGGGGTATAACCCCCAAGGAGAAGAACAAGTCATTGGACATGACAAAATTGTTATGGGGGATGTGGTTGGGTTGATGAGGTCCTTTTAGAGGATGTATGAGGCCTTGATTAACTGTTTAGATAGAGATGAGGCCAGGGTGCCTGTACCCTCTGTGGGTCCATAGCGCGCCCCATTCGGTACTGGAAATGTTCACAGAGAACTCAAGAAGGTCAAGTTTCTTGAGTTCTTGGGTGCCACGGACAATGAACCCACCGAGGCATGGTTGGAGAACATGGAAATGTGCTTCACACTTTGCATTTACACCTCCAACATGAAAGTTCGCATGGCGGTATTTCAGCTGAAGGGGTGTTGGCACAGGGGCAGACCCAGGGTTCAATGCTCAAGAACACACCAACAAAACCCTAACTACCGACCCTTTTGACAATACCTACAAAGTAGATGAAGTCTCACCCGAGGTAGAGGTAGGGGTGGTTGCAGGACTCGGATGTTTGCAACCTTAGCTAGGACATAGATCTGTGATTATAGCACTTAACAATCATCTAGCATGGTTTATCCATCAATATTCAACCCTTACAACACTTCAAAAATAACACAAAGTATCACAATGAGTACTTAGATCTAAGATAATTCAACACATAACCACAACAAGATAGATCAGGTTCAGTAGATCAAGAACTAAGCACCTTACATATTATATCTAACATTCATTCCTATATCAGAAGCACAAATCATAACTAAATCTATTTAATCACATCAAGCACTTAGCCAAGATGGATATAAACACATTAGGTCGAAGCACAAAGAACAATACACAAAGTTACCGTGGTTCACCCCCACCCTGGGGCTACGTACACAATATCTTCTTCTTTATTATCTCAGTCAAGCAATTATAGCACAGAGCTTCAACTATCCTTGCTTCACACAAGACATAAGATCTATGTAGTTCGCTAGATCCTTCTTCCTTTCACTCCAGCACAAAACAACTTGTGAGCTTCTCACAATCATGCACAGAGCATTTACAAGATACATCCGATCACACAGATCTAGTCCTGGCACTAAGCCATCAACTATACATCACATAGATTTACTACTCTCTCCTTTCTCTTCTTACATTGCCCAAGTATCTATTTACAGATTACAAAAATGGGCCTAAACGTGGGTGAACCCATGGGCCAACATCCCTTTCCCATTACATTAATCCAAAACCCTAAAGGGACCCAAAAATAGGTCTAGTTTCCCTTGTTTCTACTTTGCGTTGCGCTCTATCTTTGGCAAGATGTCAAAGTCCCAAAAATGGTCAAATATGATCAAGTATTCTTCAAAACTTGGTCAAGGTCCAATAGGCCCCCAACACTCACCTGTGACTCGTCCCGAGTCACTCTGGTCTGATCAATTCTGCCTTGAATTCCTTGAGCTTGGCTCAAGCTGCTTCGACCTGCTGCAGTGTGATAACCTCTTGCTCATTAAATTCCTAGATCATTGTGTCATTGAGTGGTCCTTCCAGGCTCTATTCTGTAGTGATGACAACCTGTTCGAGTTCAGTTCCCTGGATTTCAAGTTTAGCGAATAGTTGGCATGCCTTTTCTTGGATTGGCTGAAGTTGTTGGGAGACTTCCATCATTTTACTTTGCAACATATGTATCTGTTGTTGGGATGTGTGTTGTTCTGTGAACCTCTTCATTATTTCAAATGGGGTCAAAGTCTTTATCTGCGCTTGTAGCGTGTCTGTATGCTTCTTTGCTTCTTGGAGCTATTCCTCTAATGTTTGCAATTCTAGATTCTCTACGAGGGTTTCATAAGTCTGGGCACTTCTAGCGCTCAACTGCTTGCATTCCAAGGAAAAGGCTTTTAATCAGCCAATTGCGCTTCGAGCAATGGCCTCTCTTAGATCTCTTATTTCTTGGGGGGTCTCGAGCATGGTACATAGATCCAAATCTGTGACCCAGGGTTCAATGCTCAAAAGCACGCCAAAAAAACCCTAACTATCGACCCTTTCGGAAACACTTGTGAAGAAGATGAAGTCTCACCCAAGGTAGAGGTAGAGGTGGTTACAGGACTCAGATTTCTGCAACCTTAGCTGGGACATATATATGTGATTATAGCACTTAGCAATCGTCTAGCATGGTTTATCCATCAATATTCAACCCTTACAACACTTCACAGATAGCACAAAGTATCGCGATGAGTACTTAGATCTAAGATAATTCATCTTAGCCACAACAAGATAGATAGGGTTCAACAGATCAAGCACTAAGCACCTTACATATCAGATCTAACATTCATTCCTATCTCAGAAGCACAAAGCATAACTAAATCTATTTAATCACACCAAGCACTTAGCCAAGAAGGATATAAACACATTAGGTCGAAGCATAGAGAACAATACACAAAGTAACCATGGTTCACCCCCACCTTGGGGCTACGTCCATAAGATCTTCTTTATTATTTCAGTCAAGCAGTTATAGCACAGAGATTCAACAATCCTTGCTTCACATAGAACATAAGATCTGCGCAGCTCACTAGATCCTTCTTCCTTGCACTTCAACACAAAACAACTTGTGAGCTTCTCAAAATCATGCATAAATCATTTACAAGATACATCGGATCACATAGATCTAGTCCTGGCACTAAGCCATTAACTATACATCACATAGATGTACTATTGTCCCCTCTCTCTTCTTAGATTGCTTAAGTATCTATTTATAGATTACAAAAATGAGCCTAAACATGGGTGAACCCAAGAGCCAACATCCCTTTCCCGTTACATTAACCCAAAACCCTAAAGGGACCCAAAAATAGGTCTAGTTTCCCTAATTTACACTTCTTGTTGCGCTCCATCTTTGGCAAGATGTCAAAGTCCAAAAAACGGTCAAATATGATCAAGTATTCTTCAAAACTTGGTCAAGGGCCAACAAGGGGAATGCTATTTTATGGTGGAAGATGCTCCTGCCACAACTGAACAAGGCCTTTGAAGACGTGTTATGGGAACTGTTTGAGGAGAGATTCTGGGAGAGGTATTTTTATGAGGAATTCATTGAGCACCAACTCAATGAGTTTAACACCTTATGATAGGGTGGTCATACGATGCTCGAGTATGAGGTCTGTTTCATGGAGCTGCTTAGATATTCTCCACATATGAACACCAAGAAGGTCAAAGTCAACAAGTTTGTGTTCAGCCTTAACATCAATATTTGTGCAAAAGTGAGGATCCTAATGCCTAAAAAATTGCACGATGTAGTCCAAAAATCCCTCATAGCTGAGGAAGAGTTGATTAGTGGGGGTCATAGAAGGACTCTTGCGAGCCAGATGGGATAGACGACATCGGGTGAGAATTAGCATCAAACACCGGCTAGACATTCTTCAGGGTTTCGAGGTACTCCAAGAGGATCCATGTTCATGACCCCGGGATGATCGACGCCTCAACAAAAAACTCCCTATAGAGGACCACAACACCAACAACAACGTCATCCATAGCAGCAACAATTTAGGCATGTTCAATAGAATAGAATAGGGTTTTAGGCTAGTGGGCCTACAACTTCTACTTCGGGGACCAAGAGTACTAGAACGAAGACCAGATGTTGGACATGTGGAGAGCCACATTACCAGTGCAACTTTCCAGTTGAGAGGGCTAGAGAAGCCAGGGCAGCCAGACACACTACAATTGGAGATTTGGGAAAGGCCCGCTGGATTCATGTAGTGGTGAATAACCTCCAGGCTGAGCACCAGTCTACTATGCTTGAGATTTTAGGTACCATCGCTAACCAGAACTTTAGTATTTTGATAGATCTCAGTTCTACATAGATATTTATTTCTGGTGCAACACTAAAGAGAATTAAGGTAAAGGAACTCGAACAGGACGAGTTTAGCTACGTGGAAATGGATTCAAGAGCCAAGAAAAAAGTTGGAGGAAAGGTTATGGACTATAGCCTCAACTTGAGATATTTTGTAACGAAGGCCAACCTGTACGTCACGATCTTAGCATATTATGATATCGTGATCAATATGGACTAGTTGGAATCACATGATGCGATACTCAACTATAAGACAAAATAGTTGAGTTTGATTGATGATGAGGGACAAAGACGAGTGATTGTAGGAAGAAACCATGGAGTTTCCCTAAGGTTCATTTCTTCTCTACAACTATGGAAGAGCATGCGCAAGGGATGTAGGATATATGAAATCCTAGCACTAAATTACAAGGGTGTGGCAGAAGGATTAGAAAACCTTCAAGTAGTACGAGAGTTTGTGGACGTGTTCCTAGAAGAATTACCAGATTTTTCTCTTGAAAGAGAGTTGGAATTTACCATCGACTTAAAACTTGGAACTGAACCAATAATAAGAATGCTTTATCAGATATCGACCCCTGAGTTACAGGAGTTGAAAATGAAACTGAAGGGATTATTGGACCTAGGAATTATACATCCAAGTGTGTCACCTTGGGGTGTGCCTATTATTTTCATACAGAAGAAGGATGGGTCATGGAGACTTTGTATTGACTACCGTCAATTAAATAAGGAAACGATCAATAACCAGTATTTGTTTCCAAGAATAGATGACTTGTTTGACCAAACAAAAGGTGCGGCGATGTTTTTGAATATCAACTTGAGATCATGATATCACAAGTTATGGATCAAAGAGGAAGACATTCCTAAGACCGCATTCAAGATGAGGTTCGGGCATTACGAGTTTACTATTTTACCATTTGGACTGACAAACACTCCCAGGGTATTCATGAGCTTGATGAATGGGGTGTTTTGTGAATACTTGGATAAGTTTGTTTAAGTATTGATTGACAAAATTTTGATATATTCTCAGATGAAGGAAGAACATGACGAACATTTGTGCTTGGTACTACAATGTTTACGAGAGAACAAATTATATGGGAAATTTTTGAAATTCTGTTTTTATCAATCAAGGATTCATTATTTGGGGCATGTTATCTCCGAAGAAGGCATCATTGTGGATCCAATGAAGTTAGAGGCTATTATGGAATGGCCTGCACCGACGAATGTAGCATAAGTACATAGCTTTATGGGTTTAACTGGATATTATCGATGGTTCGTCGAAGATTTTTCGAAGATAGCAAATTCAATCATGGAATTGCAGAAGAAACATAAGAAGTTTGTATGGACCAAGAAATGCGTGAAAGAGTTTCAAAGGCTCAAGGAGCTGTTGACAACAACACTGATACTAAAGTTCACTGACATGGATGAGGACTTCTTGGTATGCACATATGCATCCAAGGAAGGCTTAGGAAGATTCTTGATGCAAGATGGTCGAGTGATCACTTACATCTCAAAGACGTTAAGAATGCATGAGGAGAACTATGCGACACATGATTTGGAGTTATTGGCCATTGTGTATGCCCTGAGAGTGTAGAGACACTACCTAATTGGATGAAAATTCAAACTAAAAATGGACCACTGTGGTTTGCAACACATTTTTATGCAAAGTGACTTAAACATGCGAGAAAGGTGTTGGTCATAACTGCTTAGCGAGTATGATTTTGAGATTACCTACATAAAAGGGACAGTGAACAAAGTGGAAGATGCATTGAGTCAAAGACCATGCATATTTTCGGTGATACCTCTTCAGACGAATCTTCGAGAAAATATTCTAACTTTACAGTGCGACGATGACTGGTATACAGAGGTTAAGGAAAATATTGTCCAAGACACCATGTTGGTACCAAAGTTTGAGAGATTTACTGTGGACAACGACAGATTAATGAGGTATAATGTCTGGATTTATACACCACCTAACGACAAATTGAAAAGTTTGATCTTAAGAGAAACTCATAGAGAAATGTACATGGCTCATCTATGAGTCACGAAGATGAGGGCATACCTTAAGCCCTTATTCTTCTGGAAATGAATGAAGGCGGAAATATTCAACTACATGGAGAGATGTCTAGAATGTCAGTAAGTGAAGGATGAATATAAACATCCGAAAGTATTACTTCAGCCACACACTATTCTGGAATCGAAATGGGAGGTCATTTCGATGGAATTTATTGTGGGATTGTCACTGATGACAAGGAGGCATGACTTGATTTTCGTGGTAGTTGACACTCTGACAAAGAGTGCACATTTTATTCCTATGAATACAACATATCAGACACCAGACATAGCTAGAGTTTTTATCAGTGATATTGTGAGATTACATGGAGTGCCTAAGAGGATCATATCTGATCGAGGATCATTGTTTACAGGACTATTTTGGACTAGTTTCCAAGAGTCCTTGGGAACCCAACTTAACTTTAGTACCGTGTATCACCTAGAGACAGACAGGCAGACAAAAAGATAGAAGACAATCTTGGAAGATATGTTGTGTATGTATGTGATGGACCAACAAAATCATTGGGAAGATTTATTTCCACTGGTAGAGTTTGCATACAACAACAACTATCAAAGCACCATAAAGATGGAGCCATTCGAGTTTCTTTACGGGTGACTGTGTTAGACACCTTTGAGCTGGGATTGACTTGAGGATAGGGTCTTGGAAGGACCAGAAGCGATCCAAGAAATGGAAGAAAAAATGCAAACAATAAGAAAAATGATCAAAGAAGTGAAAGATCGACAGAAGAGTTATGTCGATGCGCATCACGTTGACCGTAGTTATGAAGTTGGTGATCGAGTCTTCTTGTAGGTGAAACCGCACAAGAGTTCGATAAATTTTGGAAAGGGTGATAAAATCTCTCATAGGTTTGTGGGACCTTTCGAAGCTATGGAAAACAAAGGGCCCGTGGCCTATAGACTAGCCTTGCTTGATTCTTTGAGGCATATGCATGTTGTTTTTCATGTATATATTTTGAGACATTATGTTAGTGATCCTACACATGTGATTGACATGAGTTCTTTGTAGGTGTTGGATGAGGGTGTGCTCACGACAAAGCCAATATGAATTCTAGACCATTTCATTTGACAATCATGATGTCGAACAATCAATCAAGTCAAGGTCCAGTGAGACAATTATAGTCCACACTCAACTACCTGGGAGGACGCATAGGATATGCGCCAACAATTTACATATTTGTTTGATAGTTAGACATTTAGATCTTGTCAGATGCTTTATTTACTACCTTTATGTACTATGAAACTTCGAGACGAAGTTTAAAACAAGAGGGGTTGTATGTAATGTCCCTCTCTTGCAAGAACATGTTATTGAATTATTCTTTGAGGATACTTGTGTGCAAATGATCCGGTTTCAGTATATGGATGCTTGTTCTCTTATGGATTCTTATGATGTTATGATAATGGATTTCTATGTATTGATAGATGCTATTGACGAGTTTCCCCTAAGTGTGCAGGACACTTGACAGAGTGAGGTTGTCGATGGAATCAATCAACCCCTTGGATTCCATATCGAGTCAGGGAGTGGATTGTATTGGTTTGGGTATTGTTATTTATGCATATGTGACATATGATCGTGTATATTATGATGTTGTTTATGGATCATTGACAATGTTTCATTGATGGATGTAGGCTAATGATTGCTTGATAATTAGACTCACATAAGGATTAAAGGGGCCATGCAAAACAACCAGATATTGAGGGAGAGGTGTGGCAACATCCTTGTCACAACCTACTAGCACTCCCGATGTGGCTCATATTGTAGGTTAACAATTACCTAGTTCGAGAGATCCACGATGTTATGAGGGAAGACATATATAGTTGCTGACGAAGATTCTAAGGGGTGAACAATAAGGCATGGTCCTTATTCCTTAGAGGCCCTTAGTCTCTCACAAGGTCACATGAATGGAGTATTGACTCCAAGGGTTGGACAACTTGAGCGAATGTTAAACCTTAAACCTTGAGCACCTGCTGAATTAATTAATTAACTAAAGAATGAAATTATTAAGAATAATCCATAAGGGTCTAGGAGTTTTCAATTAAAGATTTAACTAATCCTAAGTCTAAGTAAGTGAGAAGACTAAAAACTAAATTTTTAAATTAAATAATGAGGGGATGAAATAAATCAAATTAAGAATCAATGAAAATAAAAATAAATCCTAAGGAGTGATTAATACACTTGTGCAAGTAAATACTGAATTAGAATTTAAAGTGAGAAAGGAATAAAGCATAAATATGTGTAAGCAGAGAAAGGTATCTAGTCTAGTCTAACTAAAGAACATTCTTAAATTAAACACAACTCAGTTTTAGAAGGGCGTCAATTATTAAAAGGGAAATAAAGGGAATAAAGGGACACTAGGAGTTATTTTAGGAGCACTTTTAGGTTGGGTGAGGGGAATTGACATTTAATTTAATTAAATTATGTATTTATTATTGAAACTAAGGGAACACGTGACAAGTTTATGGGGGAAATAATTCCTAATTAAATTATAAAAAAAAAAGAATTAAATGTGCAAATGGAAAGTTGTCACAAAGAAAAATTCTATAAAGGAAATGGCTGAGAGGAGGAATGGATCATGACTGGTATGAGTAAGGTTATGCTGCATAAATTCTGACTAATTTTTACTTATAAGAGGTGGGATACCCATCGAGAGAGAGAGAGAGAGAGAGAGAGAGAGAGAGAGAGAGAGAGAGAGAGAGGTGGCTCTACCTTGCGAGGTGAGATGAGAGCTAGAGGATTCAGGTTGTGGTTGTGCGTGGCCCCTTTGCGGCTTGAGGAGATAATGAGGAAGAAGAGTACCCGTAGCATTGGCTGTGAGGTACCGGTGAAGTATTCACAGTTAGAAAGTAGAGAGATGGATGAAGCACAAGCGCGGGAGAACATCTTCGAATTTCAACTCGCCGGATATAGTATTTTTATTTGAAATTGCACTTGTAAAATATTTAAATTGTAAATGAGTTTTAACAATTGTTGCAACTGTTTGTATTCAAAATATTGATTGATAATTTCCTTGATGTTGAAAATAAATTTTGGATGTGACGATTGGAGAGTATAGCTTGCGTTCTTGGAGCAAACTGTAAATTTAATAAGATTTCCATTCTAAAAGGGTTGCTTGATTTTCCCACCAATCAAATTCTCAATGATGAGGTTATTCATATTTTTATAACATTGTTATTAAATTTTTCATATATCTTATTTTTGGGATGTATTTTAAAAAGATGATTTTCCTTCATCTAAAAATTTCTATCTTTATGTTCTTGTCCTTTTGAAATGATTCAAAACCTATATCAAAACCTTTTTAAAAGAAACTCCTTGTTACTGTGAAAACCAATTATGTTCTTCGTCTCTT
>JASDQU010682929.1:6448-21087 GCA_032191745.1 Picea mariana
ATTTGGTTACCTCAGAAACCTATAGATATTCAATATGCTCAAGTGTGTTTAAAATGAGAGAGCCTTGTCTCTTATTTATACTCTCCAAGTAGCTTCCTTAAAAACATCTTCTAGGTCACTTGGCCCACTTTCTTTATTTTAGGGTTGGGTCCACTTCTAATTTCTCCATTAAAATTATTATTGAAATGATTTATTTTGTATTCACTTTGAATTATAATACACTCCTCACTTCACTTTATTATTTACCTTTTAAAATCTCTTAAACCACTTTGACTACTTTGACCTTTTGGGACTTCTAGATGTCATATGAGGGTCCTCCAACTTCCTAAGGCTATAACTCTCAAACCGTGAGGAGTTATGTGATGTTCTACATACCACTAGAAATGGCATGAAAAGCACTATCCATCTAGGATATTGTCTCTGACAAATTCACTTTCCTTCATCTCATTATTCCACAATTAAGCATGGGTTCTCCTACTCCACAAAGCATCTTCCCGTGAGGGCTTTCACCATAAGGGGACCACTTTGGAGTTCATCCATATTTACTTCTTATCAACCATGAAAAAACAATAATGAGTCATATTTACATCAAACAATATTGGGTCCATTACCCAAACCTTTGTGCTACGGGGCTTTCTTCAAGGTTTGACATCAATGACAACCGACNGTTCATCCATATTTACTTCTTATCAACCATGACAAAACAATAATGAGTCATATTTACATCAAACAATATTGGGTCCATTACCCAAACCTTTGTGCTACGGGGCTTTCTTCAAGGTTTGACATCAATGACAACCGACCTTAATCAACATTCGTCACCCAACTGAATAACCATCATTTTGGCATATAAAAGGAGGTTTTGGGGTCTCATTTCACATCTAAGCATAAGAACAATGAAACTCTACCCGATTTCACTTCCCCTCCTTGCCCAAGATATTGTTGCATTTTGTGAGATATTGTCTCAACATACCCTCATCAACCCCTTCTTCCTCCATTCATCCCATTCACTTCCATAGAAGATATGATAAGGTTAAGAGGAGAAGTTCATACAAGGTGCACTTGGAGCATGGTTAAGAGGAGCCTAGACCAAGTTCATGGAATGGTAGTCGACTTAGATTTTAAAGGTATAATATTGGTGTTATGAATAAAAGAATTACATTTTCCTATCCCAAATGATGATGTCTTGAATAATTTTATTGGTTTATACTTGACATTCTAACATCTAACCCTAACTTGTATATGGAATAGCATGTTTTTCGTTCTATGTTTGTCAATATTTGAATGTAGGTCAGCCCCGAGAGGAGATGCGCAGTCCATGAAACTTCCAAGTGTGAGGAGATCATCACCAGACGTGGGATTAGAGGTATAGTTACCCGATCTCCTTTCTCTTTGCTTTCTTTGTATTAGTTTTGGTATGTTTGGGGTAGTATTGAGAATTGATTAAATTTTAGACGCTTATTATCTCTGTCTACATTTTGAACCCTGGTGTAGTTAAAGGGGGGTTATTTCCCACTAGCAGAACCTGCGACCACAATGGGGAAGCCTCTAGAGTGTTTTAGGGGATTTTGGGTTGTTTGATTGGTTTGTTATCCTTTCAAGTTTCTGTCGATTTTTCTGAGTCTATCAAAGGATTATGGTCACCTTCAGGTGTTATACCAGTTGTCCCTACCATGTAATTCTATCTGATCTTTTCTTTTTCTGGAAAGATACAGAGGTGTACGCACCCTACCTTGAGCCATCCCACATGCATACGTGCCCTGCCTTGAGCCATCCCACGTACATGCATCCTATGCTCAGTAAATATCTTGCGTACATACGCAGGTTGCTGATGCAATAGCCTGTGTCTCTGTGTCAAGAAATTTTTGAAAAAGAGGGAGTTTGCCTCTTTCCTGGTTGAAGTTCACACCTCTCAGAGTTTTCTTGGATTAGTCCAGAGTCTATTTTTTACAACCATAGCCTAGGTTAGATTTCAGGTTACTTGTCTTCTTGATTTTCTTGTGTTTACTTTTAAAAGTGTTTTAAGCAAGTTTGTGAATTATAGATCTACCTTATTGGTTTCTTGATTGATTCCTTGTGATCCCCAGTGGGCTAAAGATTTGTTTCAGTCTTGTTTTAGTGTTATTTTTACCCCTTTCACTTGCTTTGAGAAAGAAAAAAATAATTATTTCAGTTTTTTCTCTTTAAGGCAATTTAAAAAAAAAAAAAAAAATCCATTTCAATTTGGTAAAGTAGTTAGAGTTGGTTATTTGCAAAAAAGGAAAAAGAGTCTGGTTTTTAAGTTCTTGTTTTATTGAAACATAAGTAGCTTGTAGTCAAGCGAAAATTCATTTTAGGTTTTCCTTTCAAGATCTTGAAAAAGTTAGTTAAAGAAAAATTGGTTACAAAAAGTTAGTTGTAAAACTTTTCTTTTCGGCTAGAAGTAAGTTTGCTTTCAAGTTTCATATTTTCTCCTCCTTTTCGCCTCTTATAACATCATTATTTTCACCACCATATCCCATGAGTAAATCAAGCCACTAAAAAGAACGCATAATCTAAAATTAACTAGACTTTTATGTTTGTAGGGTCAACCAACTATTTTAGGGTTAGGAACTTGAATTAGGTTGGAGAGGAAACTCTTCAAGGCCATTAAACAAACATTGGAGTCAAAGTTAGGGAGTGTTAAAGTCTAGTGTTGTAAAAGTTATCTGGGAGCCCCCTCTAACACAGAGGCCAAACACGAGGTCGCGTGAGCAAAGGAAGTGGAGATAACCCCTCCAAATCCAAACTAAACATAGTGGGCAACGCATATTGAGGATCTGTCGTGGGAGAACTACCAACTGCATTTACCTACGGAGCTTCATGGACCTCGAATCCAATCGATATCCTTTGTTGTTTTCCAGACCACTTGATTTTGATACCTTCAATAGGTTTCGAACTTTTTATCCTTCTCATTATGATCCGCCCGACTGTCGATTGTACCCGCCTGGTGACTAACTACGAGATGGAAACTTAGTTTCCCATATTATAGGGACTTACATGGGTGACTGTGAGGGTATACCATGATACTTAGAGAAAACATCGGGTCATGCTTCGTAGAGTATACCCAGAGGGTAATTCCGTGTTCGAGTTTCACTTGCATCGGTTAGTTGCTCTAGTTTTGGTTGGCGTAACTGTTCTTCCTACTAGATAGTTGATTGCTTGATTTGTCATATAGGAATTTTTCTAGTGTGTGCTTGTTGTTTAAAAGCCAGTTAAGTATTATTGTGTCGATTGATATTTTCACAAAGTTGAAGATCAAGAGCTCTATCGGTTGCAAAGGCTTTAGGGCCTACCACCGATTGAATTGGAGCCACCTCCGCCAATGTTACGGCGAAGACTTAACCAACAAGGGTCGTTCGAAGTGACCAAGCCACAGGAAAATGTGCTCGAGCCTGTTTCACGAGGAGACTATAGAGGAACCTACTATCTAATAGCTCTCCTATTAGATAGCTCTCAGGTCAGCCAACCCTCCAATTACTGACTTCTCGGTGTCGATCTTAGTACAAGTTGTCCCTCCTGAGGTGACACCTTCCGAGCATCGGTTATTTTTACAAGAATCCATGGAAGAAAATGTTTCTACTTCGTCCGGGAGTCCTCATACTCCTGTTTCAGCTACTACCATAGAAGTTATTTTTCCTCCTAACCCACCGCCAGTCCGAACCACAATGGTCTCAACTCCTTCTACCTCAGGCAGTGGTCTGATTCCGTCATTGGTGACGGCCACTACTCTATTTACACAAAGTTCGATGAGCCCCCCACCTTCGTATGGGATGCCCAACTTTGATTCAAACTCAGTCCTTAACTACTCCACCTTATAGACCATGGTTCTGGGGGTAGAGAGCTAAAACACTCCCATGCATGTGTCTACCAAGGGAACTTCAGTACCCTTTAATGTTATCCCTTACAGTGGGGGTCATATACCTCCTCCATCCCCCTCACTCGGTAATGCTTTCCAGCAACCTATCGGGTCGAGTGCTAACTACATCTTGTTTGGAGCAAGCAGTTTGGGGCCTTCATCCTACACAAAGTTGGTGGGATCAATGTCGTTCTCTTTGTTCATCACATTTGGGAACAACAATTTTTCTTCAACTGCCATCTTCGCTGGGGTCAACCCCGGTTTTGGGAAACAGAACCCCATGCAGGGTACTATTCCTACACAGGGAGCGACGATAGGAGTTTTCTCCACTCAATAAATTTTCAATCCCTGGCAAGGATCAATTCCCTCGTAAGGGATGTCGGTTGGAGGAAACCCTTTCCATTCTCAATGGAACCTCAGGCAGGGTTCAGTACCTATGTCCATCGGATCGATTGGGGGCAACCCCTTCCAAAATCCTTAGAACACAATGCAGGGAGAAATCCCCGCACAAGCCATGTCATCCAATTATGGGAGTAAGTCGATGATATCCCAGCAAATGCAGTTTCCATACGCATGTCAAGGCCACAGTTTCTACCAAAACCCTAGCTAGCAGTCCAACCTTTCCCGGCAACCTGGTGCTAGTCAAACTCCAGGACCCCTTTTTCATGTACATAGTACTCAACCTAAGCTATCGTTTATGGAAATGTTGCATTTTCTAGACACAATTTTCGAGGTTGCTCAATGACCCAATTTGTCATGATCCATATTGGCCCCCCATTCCGGCTAAGTTTCCTTCAGATATTCAAAAATTTGAAGACAAGCCTGGTGAAGACCCAGGTGATCATGTGACAACCTTTCACTTATGGTGCTCGTCAAACTCACTGCGAGACGACTTTGTCCAGTTGCACCTTTTTCAACGCACTCTTATCAGGGGTGTTGTGAAATGGTACATTGAGCTCGAACGCTCAAGGTATTCTTACTTTAACAACTTGACGATGGTCTTCTTGAACCATTTCTAGTTACCTGTGAGATACGATGTCGGCACTGAATTGCTAGCCAACTTTGCATAGAATAAGGCCAATCATATCTTCGATCACATCCAAGAATGGTGGCGTAATAAAAACTTGATTAAGGTACAGGTCCCTCTGGATTTCTTGTTGGAATGGTTCCTAAAGTCTTTGATACCCATTGTCTCCAAGAACGTAGCGACTTCAAGAGTGTTTTCAATGGAGGAGGCGATAATGAGAGCATAGCATCTTGAACTAATCTACTCTCAGTCTGGCATGCTCTATGAGATTTTTTCAGATGTGCCACGATCCATCCTCGACAAGGCCAAGGAAAATTGTGGACCCCATGTTGATGATATTGTGGGCTCAGCACAAGGAAATTCCATTGATCTGTTGTCAAGTAAATTGTAACAACTGTCAATAAAACGAAATGTGGCCAGCCAGACCTCAGGTTCGATTGTTCCCCCTACCCAAACTTCAGACATACACAATGTGAGATCAATGAACCTGGAGGCCAACTACCACTCGACTCATATGTGCCCTCAACTTGCAGAATCCTAGAAGATATTGATGTAGCAACAGTTTGTTGTGCTAACGAACCCATTTCCATATGGGCAAAACATGGCTCAAACTTCAGCATCTTCAAGCATGGAAGGGGGTAGTCAAGGAACCCCCACGACTACAAACCCGGCTGCAAATGTTTACATGATGAAATTTGAGGCTAACATAGCGACCAGTGCCCGAGATTACAGAATGCCCGAATCTGTCGAAAAGGGAAAAGAAGCCACAAACCCATTGATTCCTCTCCAGATTGAGCAGATGGTAGGAGAAATAATGACATGCATCCCGAAAGGTGCATTCAAGAAAGATTCAAATAATCCAAATGAAAGGGTTGCCTAGAACTACTCCATTGTGGAATATTTGTCATAAAACCCTTGCGCGATGTTTTCTTTGGAGGTCCTCCAATGTTTCCCTTCATAGAGAAAGGATTTGTTATCTGCCTTGGGATCAGCAGAGACTTGTAACCCAGAAGCGATCGTTCTTGATCCAACCAAATTGAAACCTCATCTTCCCTACCACATTTCATTTCAGATAGTAGTGGCTTACACCATGAAATCATTTACTCAAAATATCTTCTGTATTGTGGTTGACGAGGACACCTCGACCTGCATGATGTCATTGGTGGGTTGGAAGTCCATTGGCCAACCCAGTTTGTCTTTGTCACCTATGTTTCTTATGGCATTCAACGGTCAGTCGTTCAGAACACATGGAATCATTCCTTCTTTCCTCATGCAGTTAGGAGGAAAAATCGTGTGCATCGAAGTTGAAGTGGTCGATGTGCCTCTTGACTACAACCTATTGTTAGGGAGGAGTTGGACTTATACAATGCATGTAGTGTTTGCTACAGTTTTTCAAGTCTTGTGTTTTCTGCATGAGGGTCGGATTGTGACCATTGACCAGTTGTCTTTCTCCCATCCTGTCCCTTCCTCGGGGGCATCCACGGTCCCGATGATCGATAATCCTCAACTCAGAATCGTCAATTTAGGGGTTGGTTTATGTCCATCATTGATGGGTACTTTTGATTACCTACCACCTTCTGGTGATGTCAAGCTTATATTGGTTATCCCCAACCAGCCTAGGGATGAAATATCTCAAGTGTCGTCATTTTGAACGACTTACTTTCATGATCCATGGACTCTTCCTTCCCCATCGACTTCTATGGAAGGGACAAGGCATCCTGACATGGCCATTCCCTTGTCCGCAGCTAAAGTTGCGTACAGCATTGTCCAGCAATCTTCGGTCGACCTCGATCCGACTCCCACATAGGAGTTAGATCCAGTTCTTGAACCTATTTGGGCTCAAGGTTCCCTTGCCAATACAGATCCTTTAGACCTGTTCTTTCCCTCTAACGAGGAAATTATTGAGGCATTGACTGGTCAAGATAGACCCTGGTATGATCTCCATCATAGATCTTACTTTCTCCTAGAGTTAAGGAGAATAGAGGCAAGTGCATTTTTTTTTTTGTGAATGGAGATAGGTCTTGTCCTATTAATCGTTTGGCTACACACGCAATTTATGTCGAAGGCAATATGGTGAGTATCATTGAAACGATTCCCATAGATATCTCCAGAACCTATGGCATCGTGGAGAATTTTTTCTTCAGAGCTCCTCTGAAGAGATTTGAATTTATACAGAATTATTTAAGGAATTCCGCGACGTTTTTTCCTGGTCTTATGAGGAAATTCCAAGCATAAACCCAAGAATCATCAAACATGAAATAATGACTTATCATGATGCCAAGCCGGTCTGACTGAAGCTTCGTCCAGTAAATCCTCGGAAAGCGGCAGCAATTAAGGCTAAAGTAGAGAAACTGCTTAAAGTTGGTTTTATCTAGCCCATGCAGTGGACGAAATGGGTGTCAAACCCCATTCCAGTTAACAATAAACAGGGTATGATTAATGTGTGCATGGACTTTTGTGACTTGAACAAGGCTTGTCTGAAAGATAATTTTCCCACCCCATTCATCAATCATATTGTTGATGAATGTGCAGGATGTGAGGTATTTTCATTCATGGACGGTTTCTCGGGATACAATTAGATTCAGATCAAACCTGAAGACCAGCATAGAACAAATTTTATTTGTCCTTGGGGTACGTTCGCGTATCGTAAGATGCTTTTTTCCTTGAAGAATGAGCCACTTTTCAGTGGTCTATTTTGTTTGCCTTCCACAACCTTAGACATATAGTCAAGGCATTTCTTTATTATCTAGCATCATGCTCTCACAAGAGATTTTATCATCCTGCACACCTTCGACTAATCTTTGAACAATGTCGCTACTATTGGATTCGCTTGAATCCTAACAAGTACATTTTTTGCATGACGTCGGGTCGTCTCTTAGGTTTCATTGTTTCAACAATAAGGATCATGTTCGATCCTCTCAAGGTTGAGGCAATAGTTTAATTTCCTCCCCCGTGCAAAATACCTCAACTTCAAAGCCTACAAGGGAAAGAAAATTTTCTTTGGCATTTTTTCACAAATTACACCGAGATCACTAAAGGGTTTATGCACATAACATACTCTGCAACCCACGGGCCGGGGTATGCTACCTTCAAGCCCACCCTTGGACTTATTTCTCTTATTGATACATTTTTAATTTAATAAGGATGCATAAAATAAAAGAACTAATAACATGCACAACAATAACCAGCAAGCATGCATATTCTAAATATTTAATTAAACGATAAATAAATACAAAGTGAAATACAATCATATACAGGTAAATAATACCAAAACAGAGAGCACTTATCTTTATAAAAGAAGACACCAATTGGCTGTAGACCAAGGACATTCCACCCAACCATAGACAATATTGTTCCAAATATCAATAGCAGTGTCACCTTCAAGTCAGGGCTATGAATCCACAAGGACGATTCCAAAGTGTCAATTGGCTTCCCAAACCAATCAGCACTCAAGATCTCACAAGCTTTCCTAGCACTCACAGCAATCCAAGTACCCATATCTCTTCTACCCATCTTGCACCACCTAAGAGAATGGACCCCCACCCTTCTCTGCCATGCAGTCCCTCAGGAAATCCTTGTCCTTCAAGAGCTCCAGTGCAACTGGTCCAGAATATCCATGTTGGAACTCTTAGGAATCATAGTTGTGAACAAAGTTGGACTTAGGCCAATGCATCCCAGACATGCAGGCCTCAAGTCATGGCTGGATTACACCAACGACCACTACAGCCAACGACACCATGGCTACTCTTTGACAATTCGTTTCCATTTCCCTAGGCCAAGACACGAATGAGGAAGGATGAATTCATGATAGGTAAGAATGCAATGAAATAATGGGTGAGTAAGTGAGTGAACCAATGAACTAGTGAGCAAGTGAACGAGTGATAAGACGAACCCCCCAACAGACTAGGGGTGGGTTTAACTATTTCATGGGAAATCAAGAACCTCTTGGACTTCCCCAAGAATCTCACATAATTGATCTTCTCCCTTAGACAAAAGGGTAATTAAAATAGGAAATAAACATTTAGCCCCTCAATCCCCCTTTCTTGTGGAATCATATCCCTCTATAACTCTAGTCCTTGTCCATCTAGCAGCCAGTGATGTGTTTATTATTAATAATGATCAAAACATTACATGTCTTAGGCACAATGCCCTCTTTTAATTGTTTGGGCTCTCTGGCCTCTTGAAAATTAGCAAAATACATTATTTAATATGGGGCTCAAAACCTGGGTGTTACATCCCCTCCCCCTTATTTTGGCACTATCCTCAGTGCATATACAAAATAGAGATCAAAATCTCAAAATTTATTCAAAAAGTTGTGGGTACTCTGCCTGCATGGCATCTTCATGCTCCCAAGTAGTATCTTCAAGACTGTAGAAAGTCCACTGAAATTTTACTAGCTCTATAACTCGATTCCAGAGCATTTTGACCTTTCTGTTGAATACCCACACAGGTTGGACCTGGAATTCTCCCTTTGTGTCTACCTGAATCAAATGTCAATCAACAACATGGTTAGGATCATGTACATATTTCTTTAGCAAAGAGACATGAAATACATTATTCACGTTCATGGAAGTAGGCAATGCAAGCATGTACGCAATTGGCCTTATTCTGTCCAATATTTCAAATGGACCACAGAATTTGGCTACCAGCTTTGTACAACTACCCAGTTTCAAAGAGATTTTCTTAGGCTTCACTTTTAAAAGCACATGCTCCCCTACTTTAAATTCTCTAGTTGTCTTGTTCTTATCTACATAACTTTTTTGTCTATCTTGATCTGCCTTTAAATTCCGCTTGTTCTTAACCATTTGGTCTTCCATATCCTTGAGCAACTCTATCCCAAGTACACTATATCTGTTGGGTTGTCCCAGCTCATTGGAGTATTGCATTTCCTACCATACAAGGCTTCAAATGGGCTCATTCTCAACGAAGCTTAATACCCATTATTATATGCAAACTCAACCAAGTGTAAGTAATCTTCCAACTTAGATGGCTTAACCGTCATATACATTCTCAACATATCTTCTATTACTCGGTTGACTCTCTGTGTTTTCCCATCTGACTGTGGATGGTATGTTGTGCTAAAGTTTATATTTGTACCAAATCCTTTAAGCAATCCCCTCCAGAAATTGGAGGTAAAATTTGTATCTTTGTCCAAGAAAATTGTCCTAGGTATCCCATGCAACTTAGAAATCTCCCTCATGTAAACCTCTGCAATATTAGCCATTGTATTTGTTGTTTTTACAAGAACAAAATGACCAACCTTTGTTAATTTTTCAACCACTACCATGATTAAATCATGTTGTCTTGTTGTCCTGGGTAATTTAGTTATGAAGTCAATGGTTATCACTTCCCATTTCTTCTCTAGGATTGGTAATGACTACAGCAAAACCGTTGGGTGCCTATGCTCAACCTTCACCTTCTGACATTCCATACATCGAGTGATGTAATCATCAACATCCTTTTTCATTCCCGGCCAAAAGAATTGGCTTCTTACTATTGTAATCATTTTTCGGTAATCGGGATGTCCAGCATAAGGAACATCATGCATTTCCTTCAATACCAATTTCCTCAGTTCTCCAGAACTAGGAACATAGATTCTATTCTTATGCATAAGTAATCCATCTTCTTGTATCTCATACTCCTTTATTTTTTGTTGTACATCTTCTTGTTGTAAAATTTCCTTTACCTGTAGGTAATGATGATATGTAACAAGATCATCTAAAATTCTGCTCTTCAAGTCTCACTGATGCATACTAACAGCAGTATCATGCATGATATGAACTCTTATACTAAGTGCATCGACACCCTTATTCTGTTTTCCTTTGATATGCTTGATATCGAGGTCATATTCACTTAAAAATTCCAGCCATCTTGTTTTCCTGACATTCAAGGTTGGTTTTTCAAAAAGATACTTCAGGCCAACGTGGTCTATCCTTAATTCAAATCTCTTCCCCATAATATAATGTCTCCACATATTCAAGGAGTGGACAATGGCAACAAGCTCCAATTCATGCATGGCATAGTTCCTCTCATGTTCCTTAATATTTTTTGACTCATAACCAATTACATGTCCATTTTGCGTGAGGACTCCCCCAAGTCCTTCCTTACATGCATTTGTACATACCACAAAACTTTCATTCGGGTCAGCAATCCTTAACACGTGCTCACTAGTAAGTAATTACTTCAACAGATTAAAATTCTCTTCACACTTAGGTGTCCATTTAAATTTAGTTCCATTATTTTGCAAAGAAGTGATGGGATGAGCAATCTTAGAGAACCCTACTATGAACCTTCTGTAATAACCAACCACATCTATTCAGATCTCCACCTTCCACACCATTAGGTGGGAGCCACGACACGCACACTAAGGAAGCGGCCACATAGATAGGCTCTGGAGGTGGTGATGGAGATGAGGCTGATGATTTGACCAACTATATGGTTGTTTTTCCTAAAGCAAAATGTGTGACCAGCACGGAAACCCTTAAGGACACATTTATGGTCAACGAGGAAGGGCTTCCATTAAAACAAGTTAAAGTCCCAAGTAATTTTTAAAATTTTAATTGTTTCATGTTCTCTATGTAAACAAATATAAATCATCTAAATTATTATTTTTAAACTAATAATCATATAATATTTTTGCGTGTAGGTAACAATGATTTTTATAGGTCCTTGGAGAATAAGGCGTTGTTGATTTTTGGGCCCACCATACGGGAGAGGTGGAATTCTCATAATTCCAACCTCAAAAAAGAATTGATCGATTATCTTGAAACTATTTTTGGTGTAGACACATTTAATAAGACCTTGGTCACCGCTGCAGCTGACCAATATTTAAAATATACACGAGAAACGTACAGGAAACACTTGAAAAAAAATGATAGGTACAAGCGTCCTCTAATGATTCCAGAGAGGGAGTAGAAGGCCCTCATTGAGGACGCAAAAGAAAATAAATTGACAGATGAAGGAAAAACACCCTATGGTCCCAGAAGGTAAATTACAATTTCAATTCAATACCTTCAATTTTTTTTAGATGTAAATAAAATTGTGGTATATATTAACATACTTGAAACTTTTGATGATAGGTTGACTGACACGTCAAAGGAAACAAAAACGAGTCTTGTCAAATGTGGCCAGCACAAGCTAGGCCAAGGCAGCTACTTGAAGTTGTGGTCATGAATTGTAAGTATCCAAATATCTTATTCGTATCACGTTCAAAATTTTAAGTAATTGTAGCGAATAACATTAAAAATACATACTCTTATGTAATGAAAGGTGACTAATTCAATACTGAAACCATGGAGGAAGACCTCCATCTTGGTTACAAGTACGGTTATAAAGTTGTAGTTGAACACTAGAAAATCTTGGGGCAGTTACCAAGAACCACTTTGTAGGATAAGGTAAATAAAATTCAATCCACATTAACCTTTATTATTAATATAATACAGTCATGTTTGATATCATCGATAAATTTATTGTGTTACAACTTTGTTTTAATCTGGGGAGCAGCACTTTCAACAAACGCACTAGTATTGGAGAGCAATGCGTTAATAGCGGTTTGCAACCAGAAGATGGTTCTCCTTTACAGTCTCATTCCACTGGGGTGCAGCCCCATGATGGTGCTACGACCAAGGCACATGACAGTAATATGGTTGTATTTTAATCATATACTTAATAATTTTGTATTTATACATTTTGTACTTCTATTTTTTTACTTATACATTTATGATTGTCCTTATAAATTTTGTGGTCTCAATGGCTAAGAATATTGTACTTGATGGTCGTACAGTTGAATATGAGCATGGGGGGTCAACAATTCCAACGGTGCCTACCAGTTCACTAGGTAAATAATGACATTCAGATTTTTTTTAATATTACTGGACTAGTTCAATGATATTTAAAAACTGGCCATCTAAATTTTATATTTTTTTCTTTTGTAGGTGATGCCTCGTCATTGTTGCCTCTATTACCCCAGGATTACCCCACGACTAAGCGTGCTCTACGTGAGATGATGCAATCACAATCAGATTTTGAAAAGCACCCAGAGAACGAAGACATAGATATTGATGAAATGATTAGGAATTTTAGACCTAAGAAGAAGAGCTTGGCTAAAACTAAATGATGATGTACAATATTTTAATAACTATTTATAAAATATATTTTCTATGAAATACTCTTTTGTACTTGTTGGGTCCCCAAAATGTCATTCTTTTACCAAGCTTTTACTTCACTTTTCATCATATTCATATTTCCTGCAGCCTTACATTAAGACCATATTAATGATTACATATGATTTTAGACCTATTATTTTCCAAAGCATTCATTTTAGTATTTTGAGTGAGTTTATGATTAAATATTGGAAAAATAACATGTTTTCACTTATATATTAAAGTGGGATGAGTTCTATGATGTTAACAGGTGCATTTTAATACTTCAACCAAGTCATATAATGGAATAGAATAAAGCCCCTTTTCACATCAATTTCCATTCTCTGGTTTTAGATGTAAAGTTCTTTAGTGTAGTGAATGGTGTTATAGAATAGTTGTTACTTTACTCTCAGGAGAATTGAGCTCACTCCAAATGGATCAAAAAAACATTTTTTTTCATTGTAAACAGTTATGAATATTGATATGTATATATGTTTTTTTTTTGTAAATATTTCAATAGATTTATATGTTGGGTATTGGAGAATTGAGAGTGATGTGAGTCGGGGGGGAGGGGCCATAAGAGCTTTCGCTTTCACGTGGTTGGCCTTGTTCAATAGAGAATAATTTATTGGAGTTGTTTAATCTTGGAGCAAACCTCCCTCGATCCAACAGAGCAGCAACAAAATCAATGTTGACTTTGTTGTTGCTACTTCAAATCAAGGGAGGAAGTTTCATCAAATATTAGACACGTGGCTCCAATAAATTTTCTCAAAACCAAGAGGAGCTCATTCAGGTATCTTCTGACACTCTCATAAAACTGCATCTTATAGTAAATAATGCGCTACAAATATGACTTGTATTGATTTTGTAGATATTTATGGAGGTTGAATGTTTTTGGCAGGTACTTTAAGATATTTCTTCATCGAGTGAGGGAAGCTCAAGACAAACAGAGGGTCATACAGCTAAAGAGAAACATGTGGGACAACCATTCCAACTATGCCGATCAGTTCATCAGATCAAGTGTGATTGCTCCTTTCATCATAGTTTATGTAGCCATCAATTCTAGTTATGTTTAATGTTTATGAATTGTTATGTGATTATTTATTAATGCAGGGTTTGCTATGTGATAATTTATTGAGATATATGATCATATGTTTAGTACTTGTTATGTTCTCGCCTTGCATCCAATAACGGTATATACGATTCCATTTATATTGATTGAAATAAACCTTAGCTTCTTGTAGGGATTGATGAAACATTAGTTCATGCATCTACTGCTAGGGTATACATTGGAATGGCTATTACTCTCACCACTAACCTCGAGAGAATTCAAAGGCTTCATGAAGATTGTAAATACATTGTGATAAAATAAAATTGTACTTTGGAGCAAGATGTTGAACAATCAGCATTTAATATTGAACATATTGCCTTGAAAAATACTTCATATCATGTAAAGATTTGTATGAATCGACGTTAAAGGTTGATAGGATTAATGGTATAAGTATGATTTCCTTTAGTGTGTATATTTTGAAGGACTCTTTGAGGAAGAGAAAGAAAGACAACTTTTTATGTGAGAGTTATCACAAGAGTTTAA
>JASDQU010682929.1:21147-52446 GCA_032191745.1 Picea mariana
AAATGGATTGGCATTGTATCTAACATTTATGGTTTGAATGAATTAAAGAGACATGGAGAACCTTTGATTACTCATATCTAGTATCTGTCCCCATTCAGTTTCATCAAAATTTAAAACAACAAAAACAAATTTCCAATAGTTGGTCTAGAGATATGAGGAAGAATGATGAGAATATAATTGTGGATATTGAAGCTCAACTAGAAATTTGTTAGCTAAGAGAGGTCCATGGTTTTCTCACTAAAGAAAAATGTATGCAAAGTTACTTGTGTTGTTTTATTGTAGATAGATAACATCAATAGATTTAATGGCTACACCTTGCTCAATGGATGGTGCAATACAACTTAAGATTGTTCTACCAAAACGAGATCATATAAATTTATTTATGGAAAAAAACCTCCTTCCATAGACTCATATTTGTTAGGCACATCCAAAGTTCAAAAAGTGTATTGCACAGTTGAACAAGAGCCACCATTCTTCACACATTTAAAGACAATCAAGTTTGGATTTAAAATTGAATGAAGCAACAAATCGATCAACATTTCTCTAGGAATTATTTTGAAGGCACAGATTAGGTGTTTTCTTATCTCCAATCATATAAGAAGACCTCTCTCAAATCAAAGGGACCCCAAAAACTAGCGCCAAAGTTCTGTCACCCCTATTTAATACTCTATAACTTTGGACAAGTTGTTTATAAATGACCTTTTCTATCTCACTCTAAGATTATCTTGGTTTTTCATGTGCCCTAGTCACTCCAAGATGACATTTTCTATCTCACTATCCATTTGCTTCGTCATAGTAGTGGTGTTATTTTGAAGGCACATATTAGGTGTTTTCTTATCTCCAATCATATAAGAAGACCTCTCTCAAAGCAAAGGGACCCCAAAAACTAGCGCCAAAGTTCTGTCAACCCTATTTAATACTCTATAACTTTGAACAAGTTGTTTATAAAAGACCTTTTCTATCTCACTCTAAGATTATCTTGGTCTTTCATGTGCCCTGGTCACTCCAAGATGACATTTTCTATCTCACTATCCATTTGCTTGGTCATAGTAGTGATGTTGCAGAAGGGAGGCTCATCAATTTTGTGATTTTTTTTTTTTTTTGGTTGAGTTTGATTGAGTCATGGTTAAGGGACTTGAGCATCATCTTGAGTCATAAGTCAATGGTTGATTTTGGTTAAGGTATAGTCAAGTTGATCAAGTCACATGGTTATCATAGAATCTTGTTGTCATCATTTGAAAAGGGCATGTTGGCCCATTATGGTTTAGAGAGTCTTGAGGATGTAAAATGCATGTATAAAGGGTTACTTAGACCTTCAAAATCAATTTTTACCTTTATTCCTTGTAACCAATCAAATTCTAGTTCGCTGCAAAAGTTCCTAACATTTCGCATCACCAAACTATCAATGTCGATTCATCTTACCCTCATCACTGCAAAAGTTCGTAACGTTTCTCAACACCAAACTGTCAATGTCCATTCATATTACCCTCTAATTAATAGATATGAAACCTCACAAGCAACAGAAGCAAATGTATAAAGGAGGAAATATTGTCAGGTTTGAACCTCATGATCTGCAGTTGCTAAATTCAAACTCTATCCTCAGGGAGTCTTTTCAACGAGTGGGGTGCCTTGCTTTCTATGAAAAGTTGCAGGGAGGCCACATGGAAGTATCCAAGCAGTTTTCCATGAACTTTGATAGTGTCAAAACAGGATTTGGGAAATTAGAATTTCAAGTTACAGAACAAACTGTTACAACAGCTACAGAAATACCTCTTCAAAGTGAGAAATGGTTTAAGGGGTTGACCCTGGACCCTACATACGATAATGACTACCTCAAGCCAGAATATCAGAATGAAAAACTGTCAAAAGGAGTGCCAAGGAGTCATATTATAGATCAATATGATAAGCTTCTACAAGTCATTCAACAATATTTTACTTGTGAAGGGTGCTTCAATATGGTTTATCAGTATCACATCAAACTCCTCATGCACTTTACTAGTAAGCAATTTCTCAATCTACCTTTTTACCTTTATACAAGTTTGGGGAAGATTGATAACAAGGTACAGAAAAAGTCTAAGTAGATTGAACACAATGTTTTTCATATTGTCCTCATCAAGCTCCTAGTCCTAGAAGAACTTAGAAAAACAGATGGAGAGTGGGAATCCTTTTTTTCACATCAAGGTTTAGTCCAAAAGCTACTAGTTCTCCATCATCTAAAGGAGTGCTCTTTTCTGCAAATCATAAGGCAACCTCTAGCAATGTTAAAATAAAAATAAGCAAAGGTGAAGAACAACAACCAGTCATAATGGAAACCCCTGAATCTAAAGCTGAAACATTTCTCAGTAAATAGTCTAAGGAGAAATCTAAGGGGAAAAAACCATTAGAGAAGGTTATGAAGAATGTTGAAGATGTTATAGAGACCTATGACAGTAAGAAAAGTAAGAGAAATCTTGAATTCATTGTCGAATCAATGAAAATGATAAAACCTAGAAAACCATTGACTAGGTCAACATTGAAATAAAATCTAGCTTCTGTAAATGAAGGTGCAGCAGAGGTCCGGGTCTCAGAAGAGGTGCATGTCTCATCAAGAAAAAGGGTAATGTTCAATCAAGAGACATCCACAAAAGAAAAACCTAGAAAACCTCTAACCAAGTCAGCAACAAGGATCGTGGCCTATAATGATAAGATTATACCTAAAACTCCTACCTATCATGAGCCTATACAAGTGATTGAAATTCAGTCTCCATCAGAAGAAAGTGACTTGAGAGTCAAGAGACTCAGGAATCAACTGAAGGAAGAACAAGTTCTACTTGTGCAGTTGAGAGAGGAAAATAGAATGATGAAGTCCAGAATAGCATAACATTTGGACTCATGTGAGGAATATTTAGATAACAGTAGAGGTATGGTTAAAAGGTCTCTGCCATTGCATAGGAAACTCAAGAACTTGTACCAGCAGAACAAAGTTTTGCAAACAGAAAATAGAACATTGAAAGAAAAACTACATCAATCAAAGGAAGAAGTTGCAAAGATTAATTTGGATGTCTTAACTCAAGTGGCAATGAAATAACTTATAAACACTCAAATAACATCCATTTTTGTCTGTTTATATTTCTAAATTGATAACTAAATATGAAATCCTAATTTTGACAGCTTAATGGCTTCCATGGATTACAACTAAGGTTTTAGAATTCTCCTTTCAAAATTGGTTTTTTGGACATGAAGTATATATGGAATTATTTAAGAATATCAGGTGCAAAGGCCAAAATCACTAAATAGCTTGCACACAGCGAAAACTAGGGCAAAATTTTGAAGAAAATCAGAGACAGAGATTTCGCAGCAAGTTTGTCAATTCGTTGTGAAAGTGATGAAATGGAATTTTTGCAACGGGTGGTCACCAGATCACTAAGAAAGAACACAGTCAGCTCAGATTTGAGTTTGATGAAGGTACCAGCTAGAACAAACATCTTCTAAAGCTTCAGAAGGAATAGAGTGAAATATGGTCCATCATCATACCATTTAGCATGTGTATTTTGTATCAACATTTTTCTAGGCATTATTTTGAAGGCATAGATTACGTGTTTTCTTATCTCAAATCATAAAAGAAGACCTCTCTCAAAGCTAAGAGCCACCAAAAACTAGCGCCAAAGTTTTGTCAACCCTATTTAATTCTCTATCACTTTGGACAAGTTGCTTATAGATGACCTTTTCTATCTCACTCCAAGATTAACCTCGTCTTTTCATGTGTCCTGGTCACTCCAAGATTACCTTTTCTATCTCACTATCCATTTGTTTGGTCATAGTAGCGGTGTTGCAAAAAGGAGGCTCATCAATTTTGTGAATTTTGTTTTTTTTTAAATGCCTACAGGTCGTCAGTATTCTGACGTGCCTAGCATCGTTGATGCAGTGTAGATGTCGTAGATGAAACGTCCTTAATTTAGCATAGACGTCGAACGACTGATGTACATTCCGTTGGGAGTTCGGCGTTCCCAATGTCATTGTCATGGCGTCAACATCATAGGTAAAACGTCCCTGATATAGCGTATCCATCGAGAGACTAACGTAACTTTTGACGGTCACGGAAGTCTAACGTTTATCGCGTCTTTGTCATGGCATCAACATCGCAGGTTAAATGTCGTTGATATAGAGTAGACGTCGAAATACTGACAGTCCCTTCCATCGGTCATCCAACGTGCCTAGCATCGTTGTCATGGAGTCAACGTCGCAAGTGAAACGTCCCTGATATAACATAGATGTTGGAAGACCGACGGTATCTAGCATCACAGGTTCGATGTCTAGGTGTCACTGTAGTGACATCCATAATGGAGCTTGGACAATGAAGTATGAGATGACACGTGTCGGCATGAAATTTCCCAATAGAGATGATATTGGTTTCGTCGGAACACCGATGTCAGGTGAAACGACATTTGAGGGGGTCTGATGTTTGTCGATCTTCCGAAAATATAAAATGGCAATTGCTACGAATATGTCATCGGAATTTGACCCAAATGTACTAGTGGACAGACCGTCCTTACCGGACCTTCGAGATCTGCCTGAGAATCATAATATTCCCTAGGATATAAAATCCTAATGGATCTACCACTACTGACCACAACTGGCACATACATGCATAGGTAATTTGACAGACCGTCCTTATCGGACCTTCAGGATCTGTCCAGGGATGATCAGTCCCCTAGGATATAAAATCCTAATTGAGCTACCCTCTTTTGGTTAGGATACCATAGTATCATCAACATCACTCCCTCTTTCGAGGGAGGTCCTTTTGGACTATACCAAGATTGTCTCAAAATTATTCAAACTTTACACGAGACAGAGGCTTGGTCAAAACATCTCTAACCTGCTCATATGTGCCAACATATTGGAGCTTTACAATTCCTCTTTGCACCATATCACGAATGTAGTGATACAGTATTTCTATGTGCTTTGATTTATCATGGAACACTGGCTTCTCTGTCATCTTTACGAAACTATGGTTATCACATAGAATCACGGTGGCTTCCATCTCCAGATCGAATAGACCTGTCAACAACTTTCGAATCCATATGCCTTCATAAATGGAGAAACATGATGCAATGTATTCTGCTTATGTCATGCTGAGAGCAATACTAGATTGCCTCCTACTCTGCCATGAATTCATGACCCCGGAATGAAACAACATCCTAAAGTGCTCTTTCTATTAGAAACACTTCTAGCTCAATCTGAATCAATGTAACCAATCAGTCTGAAGTCATGGTCTCCAGTATAACATAGACCAAATTCCAACATACCCTTAAGGTATCTCATCACATGTTTTGTAGCAACAAGGTGAACACGTCTGGGCTCTACCAAATATTGACTCAAGGTGTTCACAACAAAACATATATCTAGCTCGGTATTCAACAGATACATCAACGATCCAATGATTTGTCTATATAGAGTAGCATCAATCAATTCTGACGAAGTATAAACCATGAGCTTCAACTTTGTTTCCATGGGTGTGTTCATGGCTTTGCATTCCAAAATGTCAAACCTATTCAGTGTTTCAACGACATACTTCCCTTGGTTAAGGAAGATCTTCTCTTGGCTCTGCAAACTTCAAGACCTAAGAAATAATGCATCAGGCCTAGGTATTTCATCTCAAACTATGAAGTGAGCTTCTTCTTACAATCTGTGATGATCTTTTCTTCTCATGTCAAGAATAAATCATCTACATATAGTAGCAATATCACTGGCTCATCATTCATAACCTTGAAGTAAATGTTAGAATCAACTTTACTCTTGGTAAATCCCAAGCTCATTAGGAAACTATCAATTCTTCCATACCAAGATCTGGTAGCTTGCTTCAATCCATACAAAGCCTTCTTCAACTTGTAGATATGAATCTTTCTATATTCAACTTCAAACCCTTGTGGTTGTTCTATATACACTTATTATTCAATAACACCATTTAAGAAGGTTGTTTTCACATCCATTTGGTGTAACTTCCACTTCATCTTGGTTGCAAGAGCTATGATGGCTCTAATAGAAGTGTATCTTGCTATAGGAGCAAACGTCTCTTCATAATCAATGCCTTCCTTTTGAGAAAAGCCACGAGCTACAAATCTTGCTTTTTGTTTTTCAATACCTTTGTCTGCAACATGTTTTATCTTGTATATCCATTTGGTAGATACCACATCTTTGTTCTTCAGTCTGAGAACTATTTCCCATACGTCATTATTTATAATGGATTGGTATTCTTCTGTCATGGCATCCACCCATTCTTTCTTCTGAATGGCTTCTTCAAAGCAAGTAGGTTCCTTTTCTATGAGATCACACATCAAGGCCATATAACTAGAGAATGGTTTAGGTTTCTTCCTTTGTCTCATGGTTCCTTCTGGGGCACCATACTTCTCTCCATATTGAATAAGTTCCCTTTCCCAAGTTGGCTTTCTCTTATGGGAGATTGTCATCTAGGGTGGTTCTTGAGATTTTATCATATCATCCTCTTTTAGAATCTCATCATCATGACTAATTGTAACTTTCTTCACTGGTTCTACAACTCTGGGCGATACAGGTTCTTCTTCATATACTTCTTCAAGCTTGCATCTCCTTGATCTCATTAGTGTTTCATCTTCATCAAAGGTTACATCTATGTTGATCTCAATATGATGATAACCTGGTATGTAAATTTTGAAGGCCTTAGAAACCTCACAATTTAAATATTCCCTTCTTTCCTGAAGGGTCCAACTTAGTTCTCCTTTCTTTTGGAATGTGTACAAACACTAGACAACCAAATATCTTGAGATGGCTTGCTTTTAGCTTCTTTCCGGAGAACATTTCTTCGGGGGTTTTGAATCCAAGTGCACTATGGGATAATTTTTTTTGGACATAGACTGTTGTTTTTGCTGCTTCATCCCATAAGTGCATTGGAAGATCTTGATCATGGATCATAGTCTTCACTACTTCCATTATTGTTCTATTCTTTCTTTCTGCTACACCATTTTGTTGAGGATTATAGGGAGTGGTGAGCTCCCTTTTAATCCTGACATCTCTGCAAAAGTTTACAAATTCTTTTGAGGTATATTCTTCTACATTATCTAACCTGAGTATCTTGATCTTTCTTTCAGAGATATTTTCTATCAAGGCTTTGAATTCCTTGAATTTTCCCAATACTTCATCTTTTGATTTCAAGAAATAAACCCAAGTATTGCGAGAATAATCATCAATAAATGACACATAGTATACATACCCACTTAGAGAGGTTGATGGCATTGGACCACATACATCTGAGTGGATGAGCTCCAAGATTCCTTATGCTTTACTTTCGCTCTTTGGGAAAGGTTTTTTTATGTTCTTTCCTTGTGCACGTCCCTTGAAAACACCTTCATGATCAACCTTGAATTCTGGTAGACCTGTAACTACCTTGCTTACATATGGTAAGGCTTTGTAGTTGATGTGAGCTAGTCATTTGTGCCAAATTTCACATGGACTCTCAGTGGAGTGAGTCAAGGCTGCATATGAGTGACCTTTTAATTTATACAAGACACATTCTTATGTTCCAATAACAATTGCATCTTCTATGGTTTTTCCTTTAGGCCACATAAGAACTTCATCATCTATGAAGGCAACCTTGAAACCTTTCTTATCTAAAGTTGAGATAGAAAGTAAGTTCTTTGTCAAACCTGGTACATATAGTACATCCTTTGTTTTCATTGGAGTCCTTGAATCAAGTTTGTAGGTGGATTCTCCCACTCCTTTGATAGGGTATTGGTAATCATCTTCGAGTGTAACTTTCTAGGGAAAAAAAAATTCTGTAAGGCTAGAGAGAATGTCTCTTTGACCTGTCATGTCCTTAGAAGCACCATTATTTATGAGCCAAGTATCCTCTCTAGGTGTTATAGATCCTGAGAGAGCAGAGAATAAAAAATAGTCTTCAATCTTTTCTTTAATCATCTTTGTGGGTGGCTCATCATCTTCAATTGCATGGGCATGATGTCTTTTGTTATTTCTTTTCTTGTATTCTTCCCTTCTGGCAAGATAATTCTTAGCAATGAGTCCCATCTTATCACAATGATAGCATTGATAAGAGGAGAAATATTTTTCTCTTCTTTGACCTTTCTGATATTTCTGGAATCTCCTTGGAGGGTGAGATTCTTTATGGCAGTGGGTGAATCTCTTTGGGGAGTGAGATTCCTTATGAAGGTGGGTCTCTTTTTGGAAATGAGACATTTTATTTCCTCCTTTAGCATGATCAGATAGGGCTTGATCTTCATCCTTTAATAGTACTTCTTCTTGGTTGACTACTCTTGCTTCTTCTTGAACACATTCTTCCCAAATACTGTCAAATTGGAGTTTCTCCTTTCTTGCACGGATAGTTTGGATGAAGGAATCCCAAGGTCTTGTTAGACCATTAAGAGATATCAGATTTCAAAAATTTCAAGCTTTACCCCTTGAAACTGGACCTGCGCAAATCTAGACGGGTACTTTTGGTACTGGTTTTGGTTTCCTGGTTTTCTGGTACTAGTGAAAAATATTGTTGGCATGTTTTACAGACAGCGTATGCTTGTCATTGATGGCAAGTACAGCAACAAAGATGGCAGCAAATGTGCAAAGGATTGTAGGCAGGTCATTGATGACAAGATTAGAGTAAGCATCGATGAAAAACAAGAACAAAGTAAGCTCAGGAGTAATTAGCGCAGAGTCTATCGCAGTGCCTAAGCTCGGGAGGAGAAGCGTCAGTGATCGTTGGATCCCATTTAAATTCCCGAAAGAAGGAGGAACGTCAGATCAGATTGTAGACAAGAAGAATGCACAGAAGAGAAGGACAGATCTTAGGCATCAGATCTGAGCATAAGTTCCGACCATCGTTGGATCAGGAAGAACCTGCACGTTCTTTAAAGTGAAAGATCGAAGCGGTGGTCCAACTCCATTTCGGAGTTTTGGCTATCAGGATTTCGGATATCGGGAGATGGAAATGTCAAGGTTCTTTACAACATGAGTCCCGAAATCGTGAAATGCTAAATCCTGAAACAAACACGTCAACAAACCACGTCAGCTAAGAACACGTGGCACAACCAGGCAATGACAAGTGTCAAGATAATTCGACATTTTAGGCACATGTAAGTCATGAATCAGAGTGACACGTGGCAGTTATTTGACATGTGTCAATCCACATGTGACGTCAGCAGAATACATCACTTCGGGGTTTCACGAATCACAACTTGGAAAGTCAAGAAACAATACCAAAGGAATGTCAAAATCGCGATATGCGAAATCATGACAAGATCTTGACCGTTGATCCAAGAGGGACATGTGGCAGAAGATTAGAGCATGTCAAAGACTCCATTTCGGGGTTTTGCGAATCGTGATTTGGAGAGTCAAGAAACAATACCACAGGAATGTCGAAATCACGAAATGATCTGAGCCGTCAGATCAAGTTTTGATGTGGACCGTTGATCCAACCCCATTTCGGGGTTTCGGATACTGAAAGTTGGAGTGTCGAAACACTTTGCAATAAGAATGTTGAAATCGCGATATGATCGGAGCCGTTGATTCAAGATCTGATCTGGACCGTCAATACACCAAGATTCTGGACCGTTGATCTAAGCTCCATCTCGGAGTCTCACCTATTGCGACTTGGAGTGACGAGAACCTCCATCTAAGGAACAACGAGATGCAAATTCACGATGAGATCTAGACCGTCAATTCATCGAGATCGTGGACCGTCGATCGGGTCGATGAAGGTTATAAGTTCGCAAAAATACCGAAAAGGTGAAATGGATATAACCTGTGGTCACATAGGTGGAATATGGGGGAAAGAGCTAGTGCAGACAAGCTCCTTTTCAGAGTTTCGGGGATCACGAGTGTGAGTGTCGAGACACTTAGTCACATGAATGTCGAATTACCGAATGCCGAAATGCCGGAATGCAAGATCCCATGGAGCCGATCCAATGGTGCAGGTGAATTTGAATATGATCAGACGGCTAATGATGCTCTTCACAGTGTAACTGCTAGAAACCATTGATGGCTTTTGCCAGAAGATTCGAAGAGATCTCTGTGTGATTGCCAGAGGAGCTGAAGGGTCTCCAAGCTTCTTCCAGTGAATGAAGACGATTCTTAGAGGGACTGACAAGTGGATGAGACAAGTGGATGAGCGTTGAAGTATGTAACTGAAACAGAAGGCATAAGCTCGACTATGCCAGAGAAGACGAGGCGTCTCAACTGCCAGAGAGGCTGAGGAATCTCAGCAGAACACCCAGTGATGTAGGACGCATGGAGGGAACCACCAGAGAATCTAAAGAGTTGCGATGATCAGGCAAAGCACTCGAGAGGTGGAGGATATCAGCACAGTGTGAGTATTCTCATTGCATGCACAAGGTGCACAGAAGCCATAAGTACACGGTACAGAGAAGAGATGCGGTGGTTGTTGCTGAGGTGAAGTAATGCATGTGTGAGGAAGTAAATAGGTGGTGCAGCAGCTAAAATGGACAGGAAACAAAAGGTGCATTGAATGAGAATGGCACACAGAGCACAAAAGGCAGAAGAACAGAATGGGCAGCGGATGCATGCAGGAAGACAGTGAGGAAGACTGAGTAGCAAAATCTTGCAGAACATTGATGAGACTGGTAAGTTGTTATTGAACACTATATCACTGTAATAGGTTTCAGTATTTCATATTCATAAACCAGGGTGGTTGGGAGGTGCTAGGGAGGACTGGTGTCCTTATAGGTTCAAGTGGGTGCTTGAACACAGGGAGTTGTAGCCTCCTTCTAGTTGGTGCTAGAGAAACCAGGGAGTTGGTGCTTCCTTCTAGTTGGTGCTAGAGAAACCAGGGAGTTGGTGCTTCCTTCTAGTGGGTGCTAGAGAAAAACAGAGAGTTGGTGCTCTCAGCAAGTTGCAGCTTGCAAAACAGAGGTTGTAGTCTCACAATGAGTTGGTGCTCATATATATGATAATGTAAATAATGTAAATAATACTTATCATATAAAGAAGAGGAGGTTTTTACCGTGTATGGGCTTCCTCGGGAAATATATGTCTCTGTGTTTCTCATATATGTAACTGATGTTGAATGTGCCATTGTTTATTTCCCTGCATTATTGTAATCATCATTGAGTGCCTTGTAAAGATTTTAAAAAGAAGCATAATTGTTTAAGCACGGTAACAACTGATTCACCACCCCCCCCCTCTCAGTTGTCCAACAAATAGGGTTTCACTTTTCAAAGGCTCTGGACACTGAAAATGTGCACTCAATATTCCAATGAGTTCGCTAGGCTAAGGCACACTTCCCTATATGTCTTTTAGTCATAAATTCTCTTCCAATAAAAATCCTTAATTTTCTTGTACGGCAGCAGTGATGTTTTTGGTTTCATAGTGAAAGGTGCTCTACTTAGTTAAGCTACGATACCATGTTAAATTTAGAGCTTCTATTAAGTTCTTTCCAATTTACTAGGCAATAATAGCATAAGAAGGATCACCGAGAGAAACTAAATCACAAGGTTCACAACATTTTATCCTAGGAAACCCTCATGGGGGAGAAAACCCAGCAAAAAATTCCTTAATATAGATTGTCAATACAATGCCAAGATGAAAGACCAAACCACCAAGAATATCCAAGACTGAGCAATGTACCTCTCTCTTCTTCTTCTTGCAACTACAACTATCTCCAAAAGATGCGCACTTGTTGAGTGAATAAGTGAGGCGTCATCCTCACTTATTTATACTAGTTGGGAGGCGCTAGGGTTGTGTCTTTTCACCAAGTTGGGCCTACTTCTTCAAATAGTGGTTAAAACCACTTTAATTATCCCTAGGGGCTGACTTTACAAACAACGCCATATAACTATGGTTTGACCAATCCACAAAATGGGATTTGGTCTTATAAAAAATCCCGACATGATCAATCCACAAAAGGGGATTTGATCTATATAAAAATAACTATATTATAATTAGAATATTCTTCGCAGTTACAATATTTCAACACTTCACTAGTTCCCAAAAGCAAGTGAGATGTTCTAGTGGAGGATTCCAAGGAGAAGAAGATGAAAAAAAAAGATGGAATCAAGCTAAAAGTTGGAGATATGGAAGGGTAAATATAATATAATATGCATCGAAATTATAAATTTTCATTTGACCTAACCAACTAAGGAATATTAACATGCACTTAAAACTTTTCATAGGCTTAAAAACACTTTTGGATTTCTTCAAGGGAAACTTTTCTTTGCAACCTCGAATTTGGCTTTAGGGTAACCAATATAGGGATTTTTTGGATTACTCTTTTTATTGCTTCTCGATTTACCCTCAGTTCCTAGAGAAGATGATGTAAATGTGAGAATATTTCCTTCCTAGTTTTTAGTTTCTCTTGTATAGCACCATTAACATTCTAGATGCAAGAAATTTTAGTACTACTTATATTCCTTAAAGTTGTTTCATAGAAAAATCGTGTTGTGATTATTGTAGAAAGAGCTTATTTATCTACTACCTAGTGTAATATATAGATTCCACAAATTGTGACAGTCCCTAAATGATATTGGTGATGCATCCTTTAATGCATTCTTACTCAGATACCACAGAGGTCTTGAACTACTTCTATGGAAGAAATAGCCATGGCTCTTTCCTCCATTGCTAGCCTAAAGCCATGGCACCAATGTATGCATTCATTGTATCCAAGGGAAAGTAATAAGAGTGAGTTATTGAAATCACCTTTCCATATTTATTTGAATCTCATTCTTTAAGATAATGACAAGATCCATATATTGAATTAAAACATGTTAGTGCTCAACATTATCTACGACAATGAACAAGAGAGAAGTGCACATGCATTTAAAGACACAATGGAATGGAAGATCTATCTAGCAAAATTAATGGCATGTGTTGCAAACCATCAATGCATTTGAGCATGCAATGATCTAGGATTACTACCTAGCAACAACAATGGCATGAAATCCTATCCAAACACAAGAAGAAACCATAGAGACCATCCATACTATGCAACTTTTCTCTACCTAGATATCATTATAACTAACAAAAGAATATTTGGATCACTTGTAAAAGCATGTAAAGTTCCTACCTATATTGAAAAATATTTCAGATCAATAAGGACAAAGACATGCATTATCTGGGAGCAACATAACTAGCAAACAAGAGAGAGTGCATGTGCATCCATTTCTTGCAACATAAGAATGACATGGAAGAGTAACTTATTCTTCTTAGAGTTGATTGTCCAAGCACATAATCACGTAAAGAACAAGCACAAAAGTGGTTAGACACATTGCTTTTTGTGGTATCTGCATGACGAACATGCACTAAGAACACAACTAGGTACAATATATTTCTTTTAATATTCTTTTTTATACGAAAAAAGGGCAATAAAATGTCAAAAGAAATAGAATATTCATATCTTGCATGCCTTATTTTTTTACTCCAAGCAACAAATGAGAAGCAAGGAAAATTGGATTTGCCACAAAAATTAGAGGAAAATTAACCAAACATCTCAAATTCATTATATCCTACAATACCTTGATTAAACAAAAGTTAAGGAACTCCCCTCTCATGTATGTCATCATAAGAAACTACCTAATTTTCTCTTATCCTTGAGGTGGAAGTAATTTTTTATTATCCTTTAATCCAATGTCATTTTATTGCTTTTGAGAGGAATAAATTGGGAGAACAATGTTCTTCACAGTTTCAAGGCTACACAGATGAATCTTCAAGCCACATTAGACGATTGAAACATTTGAGTATATTATGTAAACTCTAACAAGGCATCCTATTACCCTTTGAAGGATTTCATTACAACCCAAAAACTTCTTTGATGGAATGACAGTTACTATTTTCAAAGAACACAAGCCTAAATTAAGGTGGATATGAGAGCTTCTTGAAGTCATTAGTAAGTATAGTTTTACAATATTATCTTTAACTAGGATGATTTTGGACCAAATCATGGTCTCATAGGCATAATAAAATTCTACAAGGGCTTAGTTCATATGGTATAAACATTTTGTAGCCATAAGGATTAACTCAAGTGGTCATGAGCCAAAAATGAAGCCTCTTATCTCTCCCTCAAAGTTAGGGAGGTCACAAGTCCAACTCTCTTGATCCCCTTGAGGTTAGGCTCCATAATTAGGGATGTTGGTTTACCCTATTTATCATCCATGGATCATGAGGAAGTACTCAAAGGGTTTTCCATAAGGGTTTCCTTGATGAAACAAATGGTGTAAATATTTTGAATTTAAAAGGTAACTTCGAAGCTTCAAAATTTTGGTCTCAAAGTAATGAGAGTTTGGAGTTAAAATTAATAGCATATAGTTCCACTTATGGAAAGGGGATATTGTAAATACCATTGACAATTTTAAAATTATAAATCTATGCAACATCTAGAAAATGTCCTTGTGCCAAAAAAAACAATGTGAGGGCCACTGAGTGGAATACAACGATCACATTTTTCGGTGACCTAATTGATCCTAGCCTTTGGTCACTATTCTTTTTTTTAATTAGCTTTAGGTCCATCAATTATTTTTTTTGTTATAAAAACATTTCCCATCACTTATATGGCATCCCTTCGATGTCTTTAACATCAATGGAATTTCGCTATCATAGAAATCCCATCAAACAAGAGTCGCTTAAGTGACATCACAAACATCATTGGGACGTTGCTACCTTAGCATACCCATCGAATGAGAATCATTGGGACACCACTTAATCAACATCTTATGCAACCTTGCTGATAAAAAAAAGGTTTTCCTAGGTTTACCTATGTTGGTTTCATGTCAATGAGACGCAAATGGAATGTAACTGCAAAAGTGATGTCTTATTACATATTTTCCTTGCACTCATTAGTCCATGTATCATCGCTTATCAATGATTCAACGTCACATGCTCGGTGTTCAACCAACATCAGGCATATTATTATCTAACATTATCCTGACATTTAAGATGTCGAATTGACCTCAATTTTCGACCCCATATGTAGTAGTGAAGGAACAATAACATTCATCTAAGTAAATATACCACAAAACAAAAGTATGGGAGACACCTAAGGTGGATGCCTTAACTTATTAATACGAGTAATGTTACAAGAATACAACAAGAGAGTTCATCCACAACCTATGACTCTCTTTATAGATGTACAAATAACCCAAGGTACAACTTCTTATTGCCACAATACTTGCACAAGTTAACCCCTAAAGCATCTATGGGTCTACCTCCTCCAAGTCCCTTTCCTCACTTACAATTGTCTCAATCTATATCTACCATGTCTTAGATACTTGCCAAGCTAAGTCCTTTGTGCAGACTTTCTAAGACCCAGCTAGCATTCAAGTAAGACTCAACCAATGTCTAAGTTTTTCAATGTGCCAAAACTCAAACTTAGCACCTCAAAAGTCCTTGTCCACTTTATGAATGAATTACTCCTTGTGTGAATGAATGAATGAATTCCTTTGCACATGCTTGCATCCTCTTCATATAGGTAGGAAGTACCTTGTTTTCTTCTTCTAAGTTTCCTTTCACCATGCCTCATTCCCAAGTGGACCAAAACATGCACTCCATCAACATCCGCCAATTTTTGGAATATTCAACCCCTTGGGCCCACGTCCAAACCAAATTGTACATTACTTTTCAAGGCATCCCAAAGTTTTGTGTGCCCAACAATTCCAAGCATCATGCTTAAACAATGTCCAAGGAACTCTTACCATCCCTTGTGCTTCACATCATACCGACCTAATTCTCTATCCAACTTGTGATGCATGTTCAACTGAGCTAAGCACTCATGCTCGTGAACCAAGGCACTACAGCCACAAATCTAGGCCCTACTACCTAGAGTTCCCTTGAAACAAAGAACAATACATCCATCGTCTAAGCCATCATCCAACTTCTATAGGAATCCTCTTATGACAACACTCAACTCATTGTCATACTTAGCCAAATCATTTTTCCAAGGTCTCTAACACTTTGGCATGCCTTGCCATTGCACAATGCAACATAGAGCATGTTCATCCACACTTGCAACCTATCATCACAGCGAATTGATGGTTACCAATGATCATCTCAATATTTTGACAAAGGTGATCAATGCCATCTCAACAAGGGCCCATTGTCATATCCAAGGTAAGGGCCTTACAAAGGGTATGTTATGAATTTACCCACAACAATCTTAGTTGGAATTATACTCTATGTACATAAGTTATTTTATGTGTATGCTCATGATTTTGTGTATAGTTGTAAAAATCCCATTTTATATAATAAAGGCATACTAACTTTTATTTGTCACTTAAGGATTAGAGGTTTTCCCACTCTATTGATATAAAAAATGGATGCCCCCCCTCTCATGTATATTTTATCATTTATAAATGGAATCACCTAGTTTTAGGTGTTTATTGGGGATGTCTTCCTCCATTGCTCAAATTGGCATGTAATCCAAACATGAGTGTGCAAGTTATCATTCTGTGGTTATTTTTAGTTATTGTTTTTTGTTTTCTATATGTGTTGCAATAGTAGATCCATTTGGTTACAAGATCATTGTGATCTCCATAATTTCCCATCTATTGTACATGTCAAAAAAACATTCTTAATTATATCCTTTTGACATATAACATAAAATTGGTTCATACTAGACCACTACAATGCAATGATCCTCAATTTGTAGTCCCAATGAAAATCATGTGATAATCTCACAATTCAAAAATACAATAGTGCCATATATAATTTAAATAAGATACAATTCATATATTCCCTAGTTGATTTGAACCTTGAATCATTGAATCTATGATTTTGATTTTTGGAATCAATAAATTAAATAGGCAGAAAATTGAAGAGTGGCTTGCAAACAAACCTAATCCTACAAGCAGACATTTGAAGAGTGGCTTACAAACGTAACCCTACAAACAACATATTGCTAAGAGTGTCTTGATTACATTTTTGGCTTCCATTTTCATTTGTTTAGTGTTTACGCTTTGGATTTGTTGATTTAATGCCATTCATACCTCAAGAACCTAAAAAATTCATTGACTATATCATTCTCTTGGGTAGGTATTATTTGGTTGCCCATCTAAACCCATGCTAGGTGTAAAAAAAAATCATTTTTCTATTTCCTTGGGATTTTGGGATATGTTTTTCTTTAATGTCCATATTTATTGTAGAATTGACACTTGAAGAAAATGTTTTCATAATCCAACTCCTTCCAAACTAGGACTCAATGTGTTAGCGTTACCTTATTTGGTAGTAGTCTCTTTAGGTATCAACTCACACAAATTTTTGCATAATTATCTAATTTCCTTTCTTGGTTAATGTGGCCATTCTAGTAGTAAGAAACTAGAGTATTTGTTATGGTTTTGAAAGATTATTAACTCCAAAACTATAAAAGGAAAAAGAGGTAAACATTGAACACATACATATGATTTTGAAAGCATGTTCACTCAAGGGCCAAAACAAAGGTGACCAAAGATTCATGTGTGCACTCGCTTTGCTAAAAAGACCATGGCCCCCATTCAAAAATGTTGTCTTTGTCTACCATTGAAGACAAGAAATTACTAGAAAATAACTTTCCCAAGCAAGGAGAGTTCATAGTGTCCTTTTAACTTCCTTTTTTACTTGAACCGATTTGTTGTGCTTGTCTTGGAAAGCCATAGATCAATGAATCTGCATATAAGACCTAAATATCTTAGTTTTAAAGCGTCCTTTCCACTATTGTCATGCCAATCATGATGTTGGGCTTATTTTTCCTTTTATCCACGCATACTTTTCTCCTTTTTCTTTTACCTCAATGGGTCTCATGATCTCTTGTATCAAGAGACCAATGTACATGATTAAGATAATGCATCTTTAGTAATATAAAGGAGGTCTTTTGCCCACCCAATTTGGTGATCGTTAGGTTAGAAGCTAAATTTTTTAAAACATATCCTAATCTAGCTTCATCTCCAACTTTCTATCTTAAATGTGTTGACTTGATATTTATCCTTGATTTAGCTCATTGGGCCATTTTAAAACTACCCAAATAAGTAATGCTTGTTGGCTTCTTTGTTAGGAAATTACATGTATTCAAATTATAGTATGCATAGTGAGCATTCACCATATGATTTTTCTTGGGTATAAACATGGATTTATTTTACAAATTTGTTGTTTCACATCATGTAACATACAAGAATTTTCCAAGTGGAGATGTTTATAAGGGCATATCCCTATTTAGTATTTGTTGATTTTTCAATTTTATGTTACTAGAACATTCCATAAAGTGTGAGCATCATCTTTTTATTTCCAAGTAAAAGCTTGCAATATTCCCCCTCTCTTCCTCAAAATATCTAAATGGGGGGAGGCTCAACTACCAACCACAATAATAGCCAATAACCAAATGACACTCAACTAGACAATAACCTTGGCCAAACTAGAACCATCATCTATATGACTAGACGGTTATACTAAGATTGATTTTCCATCATGTTGGAGGTTACTTTGGGAATACTCGATGTGATGACAGGAGCCAACTTTTTGAGATTTGATTGAAATGTGCTACCTCTTCCTATAAGTAAGTTGGACTATAACTCACATTAGGCATTTTTCTGAGGATTGCATCACAGGTATTGATGCATTGTATGTTAATTTACGTGTTGAACATTGTTTCACTTGTACATATTAATTAAGTGTTGAATGTTGCTTCACACTTCTGTAGTTTTAATATTTATGGTTTTGTATTTTACTAATTGCATTCTCGTTCCTTCACACTAAAAATGCATAAAAGTTAATAGAATTGTTAGAAGAAGTGAATAGTATAATATCACAATAAAAAGACACAAATAGGAAAAGATCCCTAGCACATCATCAATGGTTCTCTTAAATATGAACAATATTTATATTGAGAAAAATGTAACATTCTTATACTTCTCTAAAATATTAACAATGCTTATATTGGAAAAAACAACACTTTTCAAAAGAGTCTTTCAAACTAAGAAACATGTATAAAAATGTATAAAAGCATGAAATGTAAATATTCACTTATGAAAGTGAATTCTATACTTCAGATATGGAACAAAGATTTATGTTTTCAACTATATAACATTTCATTACAATATTACTTTTACTTTCTTCTTATTCTTGACTTTTTATAATTGAATTGTTTAATTTTTTTTTTATGGGTAATCATTTTTATTTTTACATTCAAGGCAATTAGGACCAAAATTAGTCACTCAAAAAATAAAGAAAATAGTTAAATTATTTTTACTTTTACATCCAAGGCAATTAGGACCAAAATTAGTCACTCAAAAAATAAAGAAAATAGTTGTGTTTTGTATCTTTATCTTGTTGAATATACAATATTTATTTCACTTGGTTATTGTTTTGTGATCACTTTGAATAATGAGCTTTAATGTTGAAAATCATTTGGTGTCACATGCAACCTTGCTTAGTTGTTATTGTATAATTCATATTTGCTAGTTTATTTCTGTAAGATAAGCATGATGAAGATTATTGGATCTATGTTAGTGATAATAATAAATATCAAACTTTGAAGTTTTTATGGTGAGCAAATTTAAATTGTTCAATTTTTCCATTGTCAAAATTACATGATGTTCAAGTTTCAATGCTTGTAATTGAAATGTAGGTTTTGCATAGCATAACTTTAGGATTTGAATATCTTCAAACTTTTCTTCTTCTTTTTTTTTGAATTTGTTATATTTTAATTTTAATTCTTTTAATGTTTAAGATTTGATGACAACCTTCACTATCTCTATTATCACTCTATTTCAAATGGTAATTTTATTTATGGTTAATCATTGTCTTCATTGTCTTTAACCCTTGACACTGTAGTCTTTTTGCATGTTTTAACTATATGTATGACATGTGCTCTAGTTGTGAGCCATATAAATTTGCATGTAGAATTTAAATTCCATGGCTTTTTTCCAAGTCCAAGTACCATTCTCATTTTAACTCAAGTCTTGCATATTCAAAGTATTGAAAAAAACTATTTTTAGACTGTGATGCCTAGGATATTTCAAACATATAATCAAGTAAACTATTCACAATATCCTTTATAATATGAAACCAAGAATCCCACGTTCACATTCACACATTTGAAGTCTTGTTTTCACTTGATCAATCCCAAATCCTCAAAAGCTAAAGCATGATCTTTCAAATTTGGAGCATCAATACATTAAACTATATCAAATTTGGAGCATCAATACATTAAACTATATTAATTAGGTAAGAAATGTATGTATTTGGGTTCATCTTGAAGATGAATCTAAATGTCCAAAATATCATTATAACAAAATTCTAATGTCAATATTCCTGAAACATTACAAACCAAAATCTTGTTTTTTTATGGATATTAAGACGAGCATAGGGAGAGCAATCTTTATTTGTAACTCACAATCCAAGGGAATTATTTTCAAATGAAAATCAACCAAGCCCATACATATATTGCATTTGGTTGCACCCTCTACAATCTTGTTTAGAAATTTCATTGTTGTTAATGGTTGAATTGTTTGGTGGAAAGACAACATTTCTCATAGTCTCTTTCTTGAGGGTCTATGGGTGGTAGATTGTCTGAGTTGGGAAAATAAAAGCCGCATTGTCAAGGAGATTAAACAAGTTAATGAATGGCTTTAGTACACCATATGTGACAAAAATGTATTGTGCAAGGCCACAGAGTTTTAACACTAAGCTCATCATGCCCAAGGAGTGTTGTTATGATCAAGGCCACCTCTGAATTCTATACTAGTGAATGAAAGGTTTATTTAAAGCTATGGAAAGTATCTTTATGGTTATGAGCCCTAGTTGGAGGAGCCTAACCAAATACAATGATATTGGAGGGGGGGGTTGTCAATGTTTCACCAAAACCTGCACAAGAGATCTAGCTAAATCAAGTACAAACAAAGCTTATCAAGGAACAGAGATTCAATATGGAAGAATGAGAAAATATATTCACACTACTCCAATGAACTGATAATTGATACATAGATGATGATCAATATGAACGATACGATACGATGAATGAGTGGAATACACTCATATATAGGACATAACATTCCATAATAGCAAAATGCATGCATGCATAATAGCATAATAGTGATGATCTAAATTAGAAAGTCTAAAATAGAACTAGGCAATTAACGCCCACTGAAATAATGTGTCGAAAATAGAAATTTCTCCAACACCCCTCCTTAACATCACTATGGAGTAAAAAATGAGCCACGACTACTAGGCCATATTTGGTACTCATGTACAATGCAACTAATGAACACTGAATAAAAATGAGGAAAGAGGGAAAACCACGTGGAAATGTGTTCTTCACTGCAAGACGATACCGCAAAGTCAGAAACTTCTGCTCACTAAAAGTCTTCGTGAAAATGTAAAAATATTTATGGATCTGATGAAATCCGTTGGCAACCTATCTAGCCTTGTACCTCTTGATTCTGTGGACCCATCTACACCTGAAAATATTCCTTTCTGATGGAAGTGGAACCAGATGTCAAGTCTTATTCTTTAGGAGTGAGTCATACTCCTTCTGCATGGTTGTTTGCCATAATGGATTGCCCACGGCCTCATTTTAGAGTTGTGGATCAAAAGATTGAACCATATAACAATGCATGGGCATCGCAGGTTCAGAAGATGAAGGTACATGAAAAGGATAATCATGATGAAATTGAGTCCTCCTCGAATCCAATGGATTTCCTGCATGGATACCTACTGCTTGAAGTGTGAATTGTGCCTTCTTGGGCATCTGCTGAAGCTCCAGCGTTGGCTTCTTATCTAGCTATACTACTTGCTTATTTCCATGTACAAAATCCGAGTGTATGGAATCATCTCTAATGTTTGAAACTAATGGAAGCACAAGAGTATATGCATGTTGCACTGGAGGTGCATGCAAAATACTCTCATTATGTGTAAGTAGAAAAGAGGAGTCATCATCAGAAAACTTAGTGAATTTATACAACCTTGAATTGTGATCCACCTCACCAATTGCAATGATGGAATTGTCAAGCATGCAAATTACTGAAACCGAATCTGATGTAAATTCAACATTTTTACCTTTCTGAGTGGTCTGATAAACTTAGAGCATATTCATAGAAAGCTTTGGAACATGTAAAACATTTTCAAAACTGCCATTATGGAGTTCCACTCTCCCCCCTCCTACTATTGATACTGGAGTATCATCCCCCATGAGAATAGGGGGTCTTGAGCATGGACTCAAAAAAGATAAAACTTCTTCTTTCGCTACCATATGATGGGATGCACCAGAATCTATAATCCATGAATCTGATGAGGAATTAATTGCAACAAGAGCATGATGATGACCTTTGTTAGGAGCAAGATCTTCTTCCTTTTGCTTCTCGACTCTTTTTGAAATGAAGTTTCTAAGGTTGTTCTGTTTAAATACCTATCCCATAAAATCGATTTGTTTCTTCATGCATGTTGATTCTTCATGATTTGGTTTATTATAGTAAGTGCACTACGTTCCCTTATTCTTCTTCTTCTTGGAATCTTAAGAGTCTTTGGACCCTGAAGAATCGTTAAAGGGTTTGGAATATCCCTCCTTCCCATTATGTTTCTCCTTTACGTTCTGTTTGAATGATCTTTTTCTATCATGCATGGTGAGTGCATGTGCTTTGGGATCCTTGATTAGACCCATATGAATGAGTTTTGTCTGCTTATGTGTGAGAGAATCAATGAATTGATCCATGGTAGGCATCTTCCAATTTGTTCCCATAAGATACTTGTCATAATGGAAAGTGGAAACATAGACAACATATTCTGGTCCTAGCTTGGCCAAGATTGTTAGAATAAGTTGTTCCACTTGTTTAGACTTATCAATACCACAGGATGCTAAGCTTAATATCAAAAATTTAAACTTAGTAAAGAAATCTTGTATATTACCAAAACTTTTAGGATGCAAAGTATTCAACTCTACCTCAAGTATATGACCTCTCATCTGATCATGCTTTTCAAATAGACTTTCCAAGGTGGTCCAAATCTCATTTGGACTCTTGCATGCGGCAACATAAAACCATAGATCAGTTTAAATCAATTCAAGAAGAAGTCGTGTGACTTCATCCCTTCGATCCGTCCATCTCATCTTCTCAATTGTTGATGTAGGTTACGTTCCTGTCCCCGTCATCAAGTTGTACAGTCATTTCCTTTTGAGTTGAAATTATGCCTTGAGATTCCAATCAAAATAATTGTATGGTGTGAGGATTACCACCAAGTTTGACTGCATAATAGGTGTCTTATCCATCTCTCCCACTGTTTATGAGAACCCCTAAAAATTTACTCTCAATCTGCAAGTGAAAAACTAAGAAATCACTGCAAAAAACGCACTTTAAGTGAAAATCTGTATCAATTTCAGAAGACGATCTTCAGATTTTCTTTCTGAGCAAATGCTGAGGAATATCTCTAAACGGTTGAAAACCCACCTGCAAAATGGGCCGATTTACTTCTCTCATGATCTGTTTCCTCAAAAAGTTAATATTTTGGGAGAAATCACTACAGAAAGATATGACCATAGATTCGCATCAGTTTCAGGAGGCGATCTTTCGACTTCTAGACATGTTCAAGACCCTAGATTTTTGTCCCTTCTTCCATAAAGTCATGGAAACCCTTTTCTCAAAGGCTTCAACTTGTTCATTTATCAACATATGCAAATTTAAAACTGTAGGGGGGTTTTGGTCTATGCATACAATACAATGATATGTTTAGAACAAACATGTTTCATTATGGGTTTTTCATTTTAAACAGGGTTATTGTTGTATGGCAAGGCATGGAGGTGGATAAATGCTTACGACTCAATTATTTGTTTATCAAAATTGTTTTGAAAGGATTACAACAAGATTGAACATCATTCCATTCTAGACATGCTAAAGACCCTAGGCTTTTGTCCCTTCTTCCATAAAGCCATGGAAACACTTTTCTCAAAGGCTTCAACTTGCTCATCTATCAACATATGCAAATCTAAAATTGTAGGGGGATTTTGGTCTATGCATAAAATACAATGGTTCATTATCTTGAGTGTTTTATGTGATCACAACAAAGGTCTTAGGCCATATGATCTCTCAGAGTGGGTCGGACTTTAATAAAACATATTCCCCATCATGAGCAAGGCGTTGGGTAATTGATCAATGGGAATTCACAAATGATTATTTCCTCGTTATTCCAGACAAATAGGAAGCGTTGGAGAACATGATAAACTACCTTCAGATCTTCTACTTAGCCTCAAGATCTAGACTCTAATGGTTCAAAACCCAATGTCTTAGGTAATGTCCTCAAGACTTTCTTGGCTCGTTGGCTCATTATCACTTATCTTGGATTCAATCAAGTTAGATATTTAAATTACTTGGTATCCCCTCCTTTTAAGTGCCATCCATGGACCTCTTGGAGATGGCATTTAATAAGTGGGAAAGAAAACCAAGAAAAGGACAACAAGCTCACAGATTTGGTTATTAGATTTAAAATATGCGCTGAGACCATATCTCCTACCCATGTTTATTATTTTCCTTATTGGGTTTGTTACCCCAACCATAGTCAAGGCAATAGGGACTTTTGTTGCTTAAAGCATATGGAAGGCCTATAAGGTTGTTAAGCCATCCTTGAATCGAAAATCCCAAGGCTTCAAATGTAAAGCCTTCTAATGATTAGTGCCTATGCTGGTCCCTTGCCTTTCTTCATGAAGGTAAAACCTTGGGTGGTTTATGGTTCTAAACCCTTCAAGTTCCTAGAAGAGGTATCAATGTGAACATAGATATATTTGATGCTTAGACTCAAGATTAGATCCATTAGCCCGAGTTAGAAGACAAGTTCATACTAATCAATCTTAATAGAGTCATGCTTGAGCATATCAAGAAGTTCATTCCATATTCCCTCCTTTGTTAAGTTAGACTTGCAACCTCATTCACCCTGGTGGAAGCACTGAAATTGAAACAAGGCCAAGTCCTTTACAAAGTACAGTCGAATTAATGACAAAACATGACTCCTCAACAAGCTTGTGTTGGATGTTCAACAAAACAAAATCAATAGACTTAAATCAAAGCAAAGAACTTGGATCTTTTGACTTTGCAATGTTTGGAAAAACTTAGATGAACCCAAGAAGGCCTCTTTTACCTAGTCCCTCAACTTATGGGAATTGGCTGTGAGCCATTGGATGGTCCACCTTAGCATCCCCTAACCCAAATTCTCCCTATATAAATACTCTAAAAAACTTGAACATTTTTTATGACTATGTATCTATGTCAAATCCACCTTTAAATTGGATTGCTATTTTTTTACTCAATTCCTCTTCACCTGCGTCCATCATGGGAGGATGCTTTGTCTTATGCATGGAATGCTAAGCAACAAAACAACTCACCAAGTTCTAAGTATTATTTCTTAATTGCAAGAAGAAAAGAAGTAATGCCATGACCTCTAGCCAAAGCCAAATGCATGGTTGTCTCTTCATTTGCATGAGTTACAATTATGGATGCCTTTGCTTCTTTCTCTATGTCTTGAAAGGCTTGAAATTATAGTTATATGAGAACAAGAATATTATTATATGCCCATGTAGTTTGTTTGGCTCTTAATTGGATGACTTTTGATAATGGGGTACAACCACTTTTCGAAGGTAGCTAGTGGTGGCTGTTAGGTATAGAATGCCTAAAATGTGCATTATTTATTTTATTAAAAGTTAAAAATAACATTTTTCGAATGCAAAAACAACCAAAGCCAACTAAGAGTTCACTACTAGTGCCAATATTTACAAGCAAATTACTATCCAAACGCACAAAGTGAAACACATGGCACATTTGCACAAGTTATTACAGTATTGGTCAGGTGTTCCTTGCACTATGAACAGGTAACTTCTCTAAGAATTGCAATGATTTGATGGAAGCCTGAGACAACAATGGCGAAGCTTTTCAAGAAAGGCAAGATCAGCCAGCCTACTAGCCCATGACCCTTGAGTAATAAGTTCAGGTAATCTTGTCCTTGCTATCAAAGAATGAGAGTAATAAGTTCAGGTACTCTTGTCCTTGTTATCAAAGAATGAGAGGCCATGTGAACTTGAAGATGGTTGAGGTGACACTATCGAGAGGTTGAACCAACCAATGATAGTTGGGGTCCACGCCAAATGACAAACCAGACAATCCTCCTTTTAATCTCGATGACAGTCTAATTGAATTGAATAAAATATAAACAGCTTGGAACCGGTCAGAAAGGTGAGGAGGACAACAGATAAACATAAATAGCTGAAATATCCACCACAAATGAGACGTACTTTATCATGTCAGACCTCTGAAACAATCCACAGTCGAGACCTTACACAGATACATGTGAATCGAATGGAACGAACCAGAAACCCAGAGAATACTTTGGTGAATCGAATGGAACGAACCAGAAACTCAGAGAATACTTTGCAATGAAGCAGATGAGATGGGTAATATTCATATTCAAACAATCGATTGCCTGGATCTGCCAACACATTATCCTTCTCATTTCAATTGAAGAAACTCAAACATAACTTCATATAGATCATTATATAACAATAACCAACCACTGTGACTTCAAAATGAAGGAAGATTTCTAAATGAAGGAAGATTTCCGATTTCTTATTTCATACACGACGACATAGCTAATTATATCTTCGGCATTGTAACAGATCTACAGAAATACATACAGAAGAATCAAAATAATGATAATAAGAGAAGAATACACACAGACCTCAGTCAATCTATCCATGAACCTTGGGATTTATTCCTCTGAATCATCATGGACTCCAGACGACTGGTACCAGATCATGAGCAGAACAAACAGAAGCACAACGGCCACGCCAACGGGAGATCCCCCGGCCCTGTGAATGGAGGATGGATCCCCACCACCACGGAAGATTGCAGAAATGCTGTTAGTGTTGGAGGAGGAGAGCCACCTTATGACCAAGATCAAAACCACAGGCGCTGCCATCACCATGACTGGATTTATCTCGCCCGACATCTCCAGCAGACTGTTCTGTTCTGAAAACAAATTTGGCACCACAAGGATCGCGGCCACTACGGCTATCAGGAGAAGGACATAGGGTGGAGAAGAAGAAGAAGTATATGCAGAAGGCGGGCTGGCAGTGGCCATGGTTCGAAATTCGAGCCTCTAACCTCTAGGTACTATACTAACAGATCAATACCACCTACTCAGAGCTAGGTATTTCACAGGATATGGAGGAGACGGGGCATCTTTGGGTAATGTCTGATTGAGACCCCACCTGCAACGCGTATGGTGGAAGGTATCATGGAATTGATATCACGCGGACGCGTACATTTAGACATCCGGACAGGACAGATATTACATGCCCCGATGGATTCATGGAAGCTCTCGTTTCACATTGCGGAGATGAAAAAACCGTGTCTGTTGACCGTTCGTAATTTAAATTTCAAACACGGCTACTATTGTTATTTGTATTTTCTAAAAAGATTTTTTCTAGATTTGATGGCTTCAATCATAACTCCCACTTATTAGGTGCTTATGTGTCTCAAAGACGACCATAAGAAAAGTTAGATAAAAATGCAATGAATTCCACCTTTCTGGATGGCATTTAAACGTTTTTGAAAATCTGTTCATGTCCATTAATATTTGACAAAGCAATTTGGCCGTGCATTGATTGACTGAAAACGGTTCTGGACGAGTTTTCCTTCATTGATTGTCATAGAAAACGCTTCTTCACGCGTTTTTATGATTTACAGACATGGAAAACTCTGGTGGAGAATTATAAAACCCTTAGTCTAAATGTGTTATGATTTTGCTTTTTAATAGGCATATTTTTGGGGATATAAGCTGAATTCATTTCGGAGAATTATAAAACTCTTAGTTTAAATTAAATGTGTTATGATTTTTTATTTTTTTTTCATATTTTATGGGATATTTATTTGAATTCAGTGAGTGGTTAAATCTGTATAATTCGAGTGTTTCAAGGTTTTTCAGCAAGCCGAATACATTTCTGTGTTCAGAAATGCAATTTAAATAACAGAAAGTTGTGATATTCCAGTGAGGAGGGAAAAAAGGTAGAACAGTTAAAGAATGTCATTATAAAACTGTTGTGGTGTTTTCCAATATGTGGTCAAATTTCAATTGGAAACAATGTGTGTTTTCCAATATGTGGTCTGATTTCAATAGGAAACAATGTCCTTTAATTATAGAGAATTTTCCAAATTTGTCATAATTTAACAATGTTGTCTAAAAGTTCTTGGTTTCAGAAGATATAAATCTGGGTTCAATCACATCTTTTTTTGTTTAAATTGCATTTATGAATGCATAAATGGATTCAGCTTGCTGGAAAAAAACAGCTAGGGCACTACTGACTTAACCACTCAAATCTGCAGATCTAACAATTTCTCACAGGATTTAGGGCAAATTTAAATGAACCATATCCCCGGAAAAGTGTCAAAAAGAATAGAACGTTTAAACTACACCTAATCTAACAATATTTGATCTTATCAAGATAATTAGATCAATTTAAAATTAGGTAAAACTCTTAAAGGTATTGTTCCACAAACTTTAGATGAATCTAATTACACAAAAAAATTTACCAAATTCTTATTAAATTAGTGGGTGAAAAGGAGATCATTTAGCTTAAAAATTAACTTGCTCTATCATAAATGCATCATAATGATTAACTTTTATCTTATGTGTTTCTAGTGTCTTCCCAATCTCAATTAGGTGATGGATCCACCATTCCATATTGGAAATCAATTCTCCTTACAAATCCCAACTACCCTAGGTTTTTAAGTGATTCTAAATGGATCGTTATATAATTTCTCATCTATTTTAGTACCTTTATTTCAGGGGGAGAATGGAGCTATTGGTTATAGGGCTCATTTTAGAGGTAGGTCCCCCTATGGTGATTTGGGGTCCAAAACTTTAGCGCTTGTGAGGGAAAATTTAGGGGCTAAATTTTGCCCATGGGCTAATTTTCCATGCTTTTTCCCAAAAAAATATTCATCATTCTAAAAATTATTCGCCCAAATTCTATAGGACAAAATTATTTTACCTTAAAAATCGCCAAAATTTTATAAAAACTATATAAAATCCTTGGAAATTTGAATATTTTAACAAAAATATCGCCAAACATTTATAGTTAGCATATGAAGGACCAGTAAGATTCGCCAAGGTTTCTACATTTCAAAATAAATCTCCATCCTTAAAATTATCCCTTGCGCTTGTTTGAGGCATCAAACAAATTTTGGGCGGTCAAAACTTTGCAACGGAAGTTTGTGGTCTCTCGACATTGTTCTACACATCAAGAGCTTTCTAACGATGTGACAATCACCCCAATCAAAGTTCGTATGAGGAAGTTATGTCTCTTGCAAATTGAACTAGCATGTTGACCACCATGACACTGTGAGAATGCCATGTCAGTTTTCATTACTCACACATGTGGAGCTACTCATGTATAGACTTTCAAGAAGAATCTAGAGGATCCAAAACACTAACCCTAATTGGGAGTTGAGGCATGCAAAAAGCCTAACCTTAGACAACCATCAAAACATTGTTAAATACTAAGCCACTAGGATAAAGAGGAGTTCTATTATTATTGTATTGTTATTGTTCCATAGTTAAACAGAGCATCCAGGAGTGAGATTTTAGAGCAGAAAGAGGAAATAAAAGATCTTTTCGTAACCATACTGACCATCATACTAACACTAACTCTTGAGATTTCAAAATCTTAAATCTTTCTTTGTCCATGTTTATTACCCATTCTTGTAATTAAATGCAAAACGACCTCTCATTTTAAATTCCTAACATCGCTTGTATAAGCAGTCATATTCATTACCTAGTAGTGTAGCTAGAGGCAAGAAGACCTCTCATTCTAAATTCCCCAAAACATAGTTTGTACAAGCAAAACTATTTCATCTTTAAAAGCTTAAGCCTTTTCTTCCCAGCAAAACTATTTCATCTTTAAAATCTTAAGCATACTCTTCCAATTAAATGTATAGATTTCTATGGACATTGTAAAAGAAAAATTGTTCATCATCCTAAAACATAATTATAAAAATTTCAAATATTTTATATTTTTTCAAGGAGATGTATTTGCAGAAAATCCTTTGAATATTTCCCTATGATCAAAGGATGGTAAGCGGGATAAACTGTCGACCCTGATTACATGACTTTGCCCCCAAGAAATCAAGAAAGTCAAACCTGAAGTAACAACAGTCATGATAAGCTCATATCTAACTCTAAACTAATTAAACTAACCCTAAGAGTTTCACATATTTTATACTTTATTTTGAAGTAACAATTATTTCTTATTTTAAATATCAAAGTAAAAAATATCCATTTTAAATATTAGAAAATAAATATAAGAATGATTTGTACTAGCTTTTTTAATCACCTAAATATAATTTCACATAAAAAAAATATTTCAAATATTTTATACTTTATTTTGAAGTAACAATTATTTCTTGTTTTAAATATCAAAGTAAAAAATATCCATTTTAAATATTAAAAAATAAATATAAGAATGATTTGTATTAACTTTTTTAATCACCTAAATATAATTTCACATAAAAAAAAATATTAACGAAAAGAAATAAAAGGCATGAATAACATGAAAACTTTCAACAATTAACATTTTAAAATAGTTAATATATTTTAATATATCATACATAAAAAAGAAGTTTGATAAAGAAGATTCTTAATCACCTAAATATAATTTCACATAAAAAAATATTAACTAAAAGAAATAAAAAACGTGAATAACATGAAAACTTTCAACTATTAACATTTTTAAATAATTAATATATTTTAATATATCATACATAAAAAGAAGTTTGATAAAGAAGTTTCTTAATGGCCATCCATTACATGAAAAGATGCCCACCCCTTCATCAAGGTGGGCAACATCACCATATAAGAAACAAAAAGGGTCCTTCATTTTGCCCAGTGCTTGTACATATTCCAATACATCACTATGATGAATATCTCTTATGTAGTTTATGGTGGAAGGGATTTGAGAGTAGAATAAGACAAATTGTATAATGGGAAGGTTTTACTTTTCCATACATATTCCAATATATCAATATGTATTATGTAGTTTATGGTGTTGTATGTAAAATACATCACTCTGATGAATATCTCTTATGTAGTTTATGGTGGAAGGGATTTGAGAGTATATCAATATGTATTATGTAGTTTATGGTGTTGTATGTAAAATACATTGATGAATATCTTTTATGTAGTTTATGGTGGAAGGGATTTGAGAGTAGAATAAGATTAAGATTTGAGAGTAGAATAAGATCAATTGTATAATGGTAAGGTTTTATTTTTTTATACATATTCAAATATATCAATATGTATTATGTAGTTGATGGTGTTGTAATATAATGGGAGAGTATA
>JASDQU010682930.1:18337-31358 GCA_032191745.1 Picea mariana
CTTTCTCTTTCCAGCATGCATTTAATTGAGTGATCCAGTTTGGGGATGGGAGATCTTCTTGTCTTCTTCTCATATCTGTCATGTTGCTGACATGGACGCCAAAAGGGATGACTGTGTCTATATAGAAATGTTCTTCATTTTTTTAATCCGCCAAATGTTCGTGCAAAGCATGTGCCCTCATTCCAAGGGAAGCCATACTTTGTGATGTTTCCCAAGCCTAAGTAATCGGATCCATTCTTTTCTTGATATTCTTCTCCACATAGCCTCTACATGATGCGAGGAGGCTGGAGGATCCTTTTAACTTGGTTGTTGGGGTGGCAGGCATGGTTATTGCTAAAGGACTGGCAAGAAATGGCATAGGAATCAAAGCTTCCTCCAATTCCTTGACTCGGTCCTTCAGTCTGGCATTCTCGGCTTCAATGCCTCCGATGAACGAATCAAGAGCATATCTGGTTGCTCGGTGAAGTTGAGATATTTGGGACGATCGCATGTTGCTAAGGCTAATATCTGAACAAGATTTCTCTTTCTTATTTATTACATCTCTCTTTTCAATAATTAAATTTTTAGACTCGTTGTGAAAAACAATGCTCTGGAATACGAAGGATTCATCTTCGTCAATAATTTCGGTCTTAGATATTTCCATTGGGGGACTATGCTAGATCGTGTCCCTAGGCTGATCAACGTTGCATAATACACTATTCAGATCGGTCTCAAGTTCCATGTCTTCACTTTCAATTTCGGGCTCTTCCGCTTGCCCCAAATAGTTTTTTTTCTTCTTCTTCACAGGAAGCTTGTAAGAATTATCAATTTTAGCGCGAGTAGGGTTCTTATCTCCTCCATTTGAATAACTCTAGTTCACTTTCTTACTGGGGTGGGCCATTGGAGCGATGCTCCAGGATGTCGTGCTCTTGGGAGTGGTAGCCGGGGATTGAACACTCTTCTCATCGGGGCATTTTCCTTGTTGTTTGTACAATTCAGTGGTTCTTTGTAATGTCTCTAGGTCGTCGGTGTTAGAAGCAGGAGTGTTGTCATCATTGTCTCTGTTTTCGTTCATGAGTGTAGGGATAAAATAATTGTTGAAGCCAATTGCTAGTAAATGTTCTAAAAAAATCCTATTAGGGTTGAACCCTCTTAGCCTTTCAATATATTTTAGTTTCAAGTTGTTGAAATAGCCTGCGAATTCGTCAATTTTGTTGACGTTCCTCAACATGAAGTTCTCGACTTTCCAAGGTAGAGGAATACACTATTTTTTTTTCTTCTCATGGAATAAATGCAACCAGTAGTTGTATTGCCTTGCTATTTTTGTAACAAACATTCTGTCTGTAATGTGACATGGAAGGAAAACATGATTTTCCTTGGAGCCAAAAATCATTATCACACTGTAATTCTCCATTTGTTCAAGTGCCCTTCTACTGTCCAAAAACTTGGTTGCCTGGTCAGACATGCGGGGAGCATCCTTTCCTAACAATAAATCTTTGAAAATAGAGACAAAGTCATTAAAAACCTCATAAAAGCAATGGGAGGCCTTGTGCCTCCACAAGGCCTGGTACCAGAAGGTTACTGGGTCGAATTCACAGTTTACCTTCTTGGACATAGACAATTTTGGAAACGGACAACAATGCGTTATCGCGAAAACCAAGTAGGATGACATACAAAATTTCTTCTCATTTTTGAATCGTGACAATTGGGAATAGATTTCAATGAAAATTATCTTCCCCCAATAAAAAATGGCTTGTTCGTTGTCTGTGAAATAAAAAATATAAAGAACCATGTGGGAAATACTTGTTGTGGATTCTTGTCTCGTTATTCTTGTAAACAACCAGGCAATTTCCCGGTATGGATTTCTAAATGAACTAACCTGCAAGCTTGTGATATCTTAAGGAACTGTCGTTAGGTCTTCCAGGAACTCAGGCAAGAGGTCCAACCTGTTGTCATGCTTTTTTAGGAACTGCTTGGAGTCTTCTCCTCTGAAGGTCAATGTTGGCTTCGACAATCTTAACATATTTCAGAAGACTTGAGGTGACAAAGAAACATGAGAGTGGTCCTGCAGTGGAATAATTCTTTGACCTGAAATATATCTCTCGGTGCACCAAGAGACCACCTTCTTACAGTAAAAAACATCAGGGACACAACCTGGACGAGCAATTCTAGAGGTCCAAATTACTTCGTTCTAGGTGGAAGGGGATGCGTAGTAAGAGTATGCCCTGGACCACTAGAAGTTCTCGTCCTCACGCCCGAATATGTTCACTGTATCTCCACAGAACTGTTGTCGATCTGGTGCCATAAGTTTATGAGAACGTCCATTTTCTCCAGACAATGCTTGAAATGAACAGTTGGAGGGGATAATATAACCCTCCACAAATGTTGGTCCAATGTGTGTGAATGAGAGATCTCCTCGAGCCTTTTGCTCATTAATCACAATCTCTATGGGTGCTTCATGATGACCTGTTACCATTAAATCTTAGTAATTGCATACCCAGAAGTGCGAAGGTGGCGTGCACGACGAAGAACAATTAAGGATTGGAGGTTTCATGAACCCGCTAACCCGATGATGCGGGAAAGACATCCCATGATATTTGAAATGAACACTCGGAAGGGATAATATAACCCTCTACAAATCTTGGTTTAATGCGTATTAATGGGAGATCTCCTCGATCCTTTCGCTCATTAATGACAATATTTATGGTTCCTGCACGATGAGTTGTTAGAATTAAAGATTACTAATTGCATATTTAGAAATAAGACCCCTTTCTTTTTGTATATATATATATAAGAATGTTTTTATAAACAATTTTTTTATTATAAACAAGTGTGAAGGTGACAGGGATGGGGAAGAGCAATTAAGGAATGACCAAGTATGAAAAGCGGTCAGACGGGCTTCAAAGTAAGGTTACAAGGGATACTCAGGAGAGCTGAGGGCTCGACGGTCAAATTCTCTCTCTCTCTCTCTCTCTCTCTCTCTCTCTCTCTCTCTCTCTATATATATATATATATTAATGTTTTTGTAAACATTTTTTATTATAAACAAGTGTGAAGGTGGCGGGGTTGGGAAGAGAAAGTAAGGAATGGCCAAGTATGAAAAGTAGTCGAACGGGCTTCAAAACAGGGTTACAAGGGATACTCAGGAGAGGTGAGGGCCCGAGGGTCAAATTGTATGTCTTGGAAATTTTGAGTGCAAAACACGTAAAATAGAGGAGAGCATGATGGGGCAGTCCAGTAGCCAGTTTGTATATCGCGGAATTTCGGGTGCTGTTTGCAGGTCGCTGAACAATGGAAGAACAATCTTGAGCCCGCTTGTTCAGGAACCCGCAATCGAAAAAGTGGATAAGTATGGAATAGGGAAACGGTTGGTCGGACTCGTTTTTGCTAATATATTGAAATTTGTAATAGATATCCCATTACCTGGAAATATATTTTTTGCATGTTTCTGGACAAGTTGTGTAGGGATAGTCAGTGTGACTGTCTCCTCGAGGCTTTTACTCATTAATGACAATCTTTATGGTTGTTGCATGGTGAGTTGTTAGCATTAAACCTTAGTTATTGCATACTTGGAAATAAGTGCGAAGGTGGCGGACACAGGAACAATGATTAGGAATTGGATATTTCATGAACCCTCCAACCCGACGATCCGCGGAAGAGATTCCAATAAATGGATAAGTATGGAAATTGGACGGACGGGCTTCAAAATAGGGTGACAAGGGTTCCCCAGGATACGTGAGGCCCCAGTGGTCAAATTGTATGTTTCAAAACTTTTGAGTGCAAAATGTGTAACACGGAAGAGGGGATGATGTGGGAGTCCGACAATCAATTTGTATATTGCGGAAGTTTGGGTGTTATTTGTAGGTCACAGAACAATGGAAGTGCAATCCAAAGCCCTTCTGCCCGGGAATCCGGGATCATTTTAGGTGGTTAGGTATGGAATGGGCATTGGGAAAGCCGTCGATCGGAGTCGCGATATAAAAACATGAGTGAAAATGTGAACCCGTGAGTCTGCCAACCTGCACAGTTAGACATTTTTGGAAAAAAAAAACGACTAAGTAACCAAAAAGAGAAAGTAGAAGGGAAAAAAAAATAGGAATTTGGTTAAGTATAGAAAAGGGAAAAGAAGGGCTAATATATTGAAATTTGTAATAGATATCCCATTACCTGGCAAGATCTTTTCTGCATGTTTTGGGATAAGTTATATAGGGATAGTGAGTGTGACTGTCTCCTCGAGCCTTTTTCTCATTAATGACAATCTTTACAGTTGTTTCATGATGATTTGTTAGCATTAAACCTCAGTTATTGCATACTTGGAAAGAAGTGCGAAGGTGGCAAGCACATGAAACAATGATTATGAATTGGATATTTCCTGAACCCGCCAACCAAACGATCCACGAAAGAGATTCCAAGAAATGGCCAAGTATGGAAAGGAGTCAGACAGGCTTCAAAACAAGGTGACAAGGGTTCCCTAGGAGACGTGAGGCCCCGACAATTAAATTGTATGTCTCAGAAATTTTGAATGCAAAATGTGTAACACGGAAGAGGGGATGATGTGGAAGTCCAGAAGTCAATTTGTATATTGTGGAAGTTCGAGTGTTGTTCGCAGGTCACAGAACAATGGAAGTGCAATCTAGAGACCGCTTGCTCGGGAATCCGCAATAAAATTTTATTATAAATAAGACTTTGTTATATATATATATATATATTAATGTTTTTGTAAACAATCTTTTATTATAAACAAGTGCGAAGGTGGCGGGGTCGGGAAGAGAAAGTAAGGAATGGCCAAGTATGAAAAGTGGTCGGACGCGCTTCAAAATAGGGTTACAAGGGATGCTCAGAAGAGGTGAGGGCCCGAGGGTCAAATTGTATGTCTTGAAAATTTTGAGTGCAAAACGCGTAAAATGGAGGAGGGCATGATGGGGCAGTCCAACGATCAGTTTGTATATCGTGGAATTCCGGGTGTTGTTTGCAGGTCGCCGAACAATGAAAGCACAATCTTGATCCCTCCTGTCCGAGAACCCGCAATCGAAAAAGTGGCTAAGTATGGAATAGGGAAACGGTCGGTTGGACTCATTTTTTCTAATATATTGAAATTTGTAATAGATATCTCATTACATGGCAAGATCTTTTTTGCATGTTTTTGGACAAGTTGTGTAGGGATAGTCAGTGTGACTATCTCCTCGAGGCTTTTAATCATTAATGACAATATTTACGGTTGTTGCATGGTGAGATGTTAGCATTAAACCTCAGTTATTTCATACCTGGAAAGAAGTGTGAAGGTGGCGGACAAAGGAAACAACGATTAGGAATTGGATATTTCGTGAATCCGCCAACCCGACGATCCGCAAAAGAGATTCCAAGAAATGTCTAAGTATGGAAATCAGATGGGCGAGTTTCAAAATAGGGTGACAAGGGTTCCCCAGAAGACGTGAGGCCCCAACGGTCAAATTGTATGTCTCGAAAATTTTGAGTGCAAAATGTGTAACACGGAAGAGGGGATGATGTGGGAGTCCGACAATCAATTTGTATATCGCGAAAGTCTGGGTGTTGTTTGTAGGTCACAGAACAATGGAAGTGCAATCTAGAGCCCACCTACCTGGGAATCCACGATTGAAAAATTGGCTAGGTATGGAATGGGGAAGCGGTCGACCGGAGTCACGATATAAAAGCATGAGTGCAAATGTGAACCCGCAAGTCTGGCAACCCATGCAGTTAGACATTTTTTTGGAAAAACGACAAAGTAACCAGAAAGAGAAAGTAGAGGAGAAAAAGAAACGTGAATTTGGTTAAGTATAGAAGAGGGAAAAGAAGGGCTAATGTATTGAAATTTGTAATAGATATCCCATTACCTGGCAAGATATTTTCTGCATGTTTCTGGACAAGTTGTATAGAGATAGTGAGTGTGACTATCTCCTCGAGCCTTTTTCTCATTAATGACAATCTTTACAGTTGTTTCATGATGAGATGTTAGCATTAAACCTTAGTTATTGCATACTTGGAAATAAGTGCAAAGGTGGGGGGCACAAGAAACAATGATTAGGAATTTGAGATTTCCTTAACTCGCCAACCCGATGATCCGCGAAAGAGATTCCAAGAAATGGCCAAGTATGGAAACCGGTCAGACAAGCTTCAAAATAGGGTGACAAGGGTTCCCTAGGAGACGCGAGGCCTTGACGGTCAAATTGTATGTATCAGAAATTTTGAGTGCAAAATGTGTAACATGAAAGAGGGGATGATGTGGGAGTCCGGAAGTTAATTTGTATATCTCAGAAGTCCGAGTATTGTTTGCAGGTCACAGAACAATGGAAGTGCAATCTAGAGACCGCTTGCCCAGGAATCCGTGATCGAAAAAGTCGCTAGGTATGGAATGAGGAAGCAGTCAGTTGGAATCGTGATATAAAATCATGAGTGCAAATGTGAACCCGCGAATCTGCCAACCCGCACAGTTAGACATTTTAGGAAAAGTGACTAAGTAACCAAAAAGAGAAAGTAGAGGGGAAAAATAAAGGGGAATTTGGTTAAGTATAGAAAAGGAAAAATAAGGGAAATTTTCGTAAGTGGGAATTGTTCTCAAACCATCATTTTCTAGTCCAGTATTTTATCCACTTACTTGTTTTCAATTGTGCTTGTACCATTAAAAAGGGTGTGAGCAAATGCTTTGTTAAAGATTTTCTTTTATTGCAACTTGTGGGAGTAATTGTGTTCTTGATACATTGTTCAATGCCTTGAAATATTATTTTAAGTATTAAACTTCCTGCATGATGAGTTGTTAACATTAAAGCTTAATAATTGCATATCTAGAAATAAACTTATTGTACTGTCAACTTGACCGTAAGTATAACAATGACGAACTTGGATTTTAAAATTGTGGTTGATTTCATAGCCCCATTTGACTTCGGCTACCATATATCATTTAAATTTTTTTTTTTTTTTCAAAGTATTCGCGAAGAAGAAATTTGGTAATTTCATTAATAAAGTAAAAGTGCTCAAATAGAGGCCAGGGGATGGACAACTAATAAAATGTTTTCTTTTGGAGTAAAGGAATCAAGGAAGTGAAACAAAAATAAGAGATTGTTTGCTCAGCAAGGTTGAGATGAAAACAAAACTTCTTGGGTGGGGCCCCAACTCCTGCATTGTGAATCAATGTTGCTATGTTCTATCTGCATTACAAATACAATTGAATGTTTGGTTTGAAACTGTCTAAAATTCATTTATGTTTCCATAGAAGCCTCATGGGATCGACACAATGCATTGCCATACTATTTTTCAATGCTCTATATTAGATAAAATTACTTGAGCCAATACAATATTTAAGAATCACGAGACTATCAAATCATGCAAATGAGAAAAGGTGTTAAATCGAGCAAAGCAACACCAGCCAAGATTCCAAGGCAATTTTTTTAATAGTAAATATATAAAAAAAATAGTGGGAAATATATTTATCCTTAGACATTGGACTGAGTTCTTTTCACCGAAGTATTGAACATATTTGTCATAAATACAGGTATAAGAGCTACACAAAAAATTAAAAAAATACATGCATACAATTTTGTGTTGTCCATCTAGTGCGACAACGTGCAGGAGCCATCGACAAGCTCTTGAACATGCATACAAAACTTATTACCATGATTTTTTAGGAACTCCTTCCAGTGTTCTCGTCGGAAGGTCAATGTTGGGTGCCATAATCTGAATATCTTGCGGAAGACCTGAGGTGACAAAGAAACATAATAGTGGTTCCGCAGTGGAATAATTCTTTGGCTTGAAATAGATCAACAACACTCCTGATATTGACGTTGGCGATCTAGAGACATTGAAAAGAACCACTAAATTGTACAAATAACAGGGAAAAGGCCTCGGTGAGAAGAGTTTCCAATCCCTGGCCACCACTACCAAGAGTACGATATCTCGTAACATCGCTCCAACAACCCACCCCAGTAAGAAAGCAACCCAAAATTCTTGTCATCCAACAACTCACCCCAGTAAGAAAGCAACCCAGAATTCTTGTCATCCAACAACTCACCCTAGCAAGAAAGTGCGGTATAGCAAGGAAGAAGACAACTCCATATACACCTCAGCAGAATGGAGTTGCATAAAGGATGAATAGGACGTTGATGGAAAAATAAAGGTGCATGCTTAGTTGTGTTGGGTTAGGGAAAGAATTCTGGATAGAGGCAGTGGGTACTACATGGTACCTGGTCAACAGATCACCCTCATCAGTGTTGGATGAAAAGACTCCACAAGAGGTATGGAATGATAAGGAACCTTCTCTCACACATCTCAAGGTATTTGGTTGTGATGCATATGTTCATGTTCCAAAGGAAAACAAGAGTAAGCTAGATAAGAAGGTCGAAAAGTGTATCTTTATTGGATATAAAGATGGTCACAGAGGTTATAAGCTTTGGAACCCAGAAACTAAGAAGGTAGTGTATAGCCAAGATGTGGTATTTAGAGAAATGAAGGATGTTGTTAAACAGGAAGTCCTACCAAGTAAGGAAGAACCAGAGAAAATAGAGTTTGATTTAAAGGATGATGAGTCGGAATCTACAGAAGAAAAATAATCAGAAGAAGAAGATCCCCATACTCCAGTATTGAAGAGATCGGTTTGAGAAAGAAGACTACCAAAAAGATATACTCCATCTGATTTTCATTCAAATTTTGCTTTGTCTATTACTAATGATGATCCTAGAACTGTTAGAGAGGCAGTGGATTCAGAGGATGAAAATCTTTAGAAAAAGGCCATGGACAAAGAAATGACATCTTTGGATAAGAATGAGGCTTGAGATCTAGTGGAGTTGTTGACTGGAAGAAAGCCCATTGGCAACAAATGGGTATTTAAAAAGAAGCTGAATGCAGAAGGAAAAGTGGAGAAATAAAAAGCTTGGCTGGTAGCAAAGGGTTATTCCCAGGTTGAGGGAATTGATTTTGGTGATATTTTCTCATGTTGTGATCCAAGTGGATACTGGTGGCCACCCACCTATTCCACTTGGACCCCCACCATTGTTTATTTCAGTTTTTCAATTTCCTTAATTGTAGCACAGTTTACTATTTTTGGCAGTTTTTCGAGTCCTGAACTTCCGGAGCCGTTTTGAGGCCCTAAATAATGTTTTTTGGGCATCAACTGATTGGAAAATAATTTCATGGTATTTACCATCAATAGTTGTAGTCCTTGAATAGACATTTCTAACGATGTATCATATGCGTCAAACGAAGATAGTATGCCAAAGTTACGACCCTGGGAAATTGATGTACCAATTTACCCTGACGGGGCCTATATTTTGGCATTTCATCTCCTAGGGTTAGGTTTTTTGGATGTTTAGGGTTTCCATTGTTTCTCAATAATATATAGGCCTTCGAGCCTCATTGTAACACAGATTTCAGAGGCCTATAGCCGCAACATCTCTTCTCAGAGATAAGCTACCAACGCCCTAGCTAGTTTATTTCTATTCTGTCTGTAAACAAATTGCAGTTCTTTGATATTAATGAAATGAAGTGGTATTTCCGCTGCATCTTTGTATTCATGGTTGTTTGTGTATTTTGTTGTGTTCCTGCATAAATCCGGATCATCTTGTCAAGTTAAATTCTATAAGATTTCTGTTATTTGTTGTTGTTGCATTTGATTTTGAAGTAGAACAAATGGATGTGAAGACAACATTCCTACATGGGGATCTGGAGGAAGAAATCTATATGAAGAAACCAAAATGTTATGTTGTGAAGGGAAAGAAGGAGTTGGTATGCAAGCTGAAAAAGTCCATGTATGGTTTAAAACAATCACCAAGGATGTGGTATAAAAAAAATGATACTTATATGCTGAGACTTGGCTTCAAAAGAAGCAAAGAGGATCATTGTGTGTATTTTAAATTAATTGGTGATCATTTGATTTATTTGGTCTTGTATGTGGATGACATGTTGCTAATAGGAAACAACAAGGAGATTATCCAGGATGTGAAAACTCAGTTGTCCTCTAAATTTGACATGAAGGATCTCGGTGTTTCAAATTTCATTTTGGGCATGGAAATTAAAAGAGATCGGAAAAAGAAGAAACTCTGGTTAAATCGGAGAAAATATGTCGAGACAATATTGTAGAGGTTTAATATGAAGGAATGTAAATTGGTCAAGGTTCCTATTCCTGTTGGTGTAAAGTTATCTGTGGATCAGTGTCCCAAGAAACATGAAGAGGAAGAGGACATGTATCGTGTTTCATATGCGAGTGCAATTGACAGTTTGATGTATGCAATGGTCTGTACTAGACCAGACATTGAACATACAGTGGGAGTTTTGATTAGGTATATGTCAAAACCAGGGAAGGAGCATAGGACAATAGTAAAAAGGGTTTTCAGGNTTAAATCGGAGAAAATATGTCGAGACAATATTGTAGAGGTTTAATATGAAGGAATGTAAATTGGTCAAGGTTCCTATTCCTGTTGGTGTAAAGTTATCTGTGGATCAGTGTCCCAAAAAACATGAAGAGGAAGAGGACATGTATCGTGTTTCATATGCGAGTGCAGTTGACAGTTTGATGTATGCAATGGTCTGTACTAGACCAGACATTGAACATACAGTGGGAGTTTTGATTAGGTATATGTCAAAACCAGGGAAGGAGCATAGGACAATAGTAAAAAGGGTTTTCAGGTATTTGTGTTGCACTGCTAGCTATGGATTGTGCTACCAAGGAAGACCGGGATTGGAAAGAATGGTGGATATACATGGTTTTGTGGATGCAGACTGGGCTGGAGATCTAGATCATGGGAGATCTACAAGTGGGTATGTGTTTAACCTGTTTGAAGGAGCAAAAGACAAGCTGTAGTGGCACTTTCAACTACAGAAGATGAATACATGGTATCCACCCACGCAAGTAAGGAAGCAATATGGTTACAAAGATTGTGTTCAGGTATTGGGTTGGTACATCAAGTTGTAAGGATAGATTGTGACAGTCAAAGTGCAATTTTTCTGGCAAAGAACCCGGCTTATCATTCAAAGACAAAACATATTGATATTCAATATCACTTTGTGGAGACATGATTACAGAAAAGAAAGTATTGTTGATGAAGGTGGACACTTTGAAGAATGTTGCAGATTCATTAACAAAATTTGTGAGCACTGAGAAGTTCTCTTGGTGTAGAGGATCCATGGACATTGTTGCTCTGGAGTGTTGACTATGTAACCCTGTAACCCCCTGTATGCAAAGAAAACAACAAGGGGGAGAATGTTAGGTATGTGTTATATTATTTGCACGAGTAGTAGTGTTTGCGTTGCGCTGGGATTCGGAGGCAACACCCCTGAGAAAAAAATTCTGCCTCGGGAAACATGTCACATATTTAGGTGGTTTTTCTGCACATGGTTTCTTTGCCGATGGTTTTCTATTCATGGTTAAGGAATTAGGGTTGTTGACTAATCCAAGTCACTGGGTTAGGGTTTTGGATGCCGCTGGCTCCTATATGTATATTGTATTGTAAATAATGTATCACTATGAATGAATATAGAATATGTTGGTTTTCTCGGTTAGGGTTTCGAGGGGAAAAATCTCTGTGTAATGTTTGTATTTTCCATTGTATCTTTTCTGTTCTTTTACTGAAAATTTGTTTGCGGTAAATATTGTACAAGGTTAAAATCTACACTTCTTGCCTTTTAGCTAGTATGGTTTGAGGAAGAAACTTCCTTCTTCTCTAAGAGAATTGCTTATTTTTATGGAGGAAATATCCTTCTATGGAATATCTCCTTGGAATAATTTATCCTTCTATGGAATATTTCCTTAAAATAATCTAGCCAATTGAAATATATAATCCTATTCCAGGAAGAAAGCAATGGTTACTTGTTCCCGTAAGTCCTCTAAGGTATCCCTCCAAAACTACTATCTGGGCCTGTAAACCTCCATGCTAGTATCATGTGTTGCTTAATAATTGTACTCTCACCTAAAGCAAGTATAACTTTTCACTTTGGATTACCTACAACTATTACATTAATATATTTTTAAAAAATATGTATAAACAACTTTATTATTAATTTCATTTGTTTTTAATTTTTAATAAATTTAAATTAAAAAAACTATTAAAATTTTATCAAATAACTAAATACATGAAATAACAACTATTAACAATAATTTCATGAATAACTAGCAAAACTATTTTAATGGTTATTTCATATCATAAATTAATATAAATATATGTTTCCTAAATTTCTTTTTCAAATAATTTTAATTATTGTGCCATTTCATATCAATATAAACATGTCACTTAACAACTATTAACAATAATTTCATGAATAACTAGCAAAACTATTTTAATGGTTATTTCATATCATAAATTAATATAAATATATGTTTCCTAAGTTTCTTTTTCAAATAATTTTAATTATTGTGCCATTTCATATCAATATAAACATGTCACTTGTATTTATCTTCGCTCATTGAAACGAATGCTTGTTTTTCTCTCCACTCACTTTCAATTTAAAAAAAAAATTAACTGCAAAATCAATGCAAAATCAATATTGAAAGAATAAAGAATTTAAATGCAAACCCAATAAAAGATTATTTATTTTTAACAAATATAATTATATTTTTTAAAACAAAAATTTAAATATTATATATAAATTATTTTTTTCTCAATAATAATAACACTTGAAAAATTATAAATATAATAATACTTAAAAAAATATTAAATGTTTTTTTATTTATATAATATATTAATACAAAAATTATTGTGCATTATTTATTTCATCATTATGTTTATTATTTCATTATAATAATAATAATCTAATTTTAAGGTTACGACCAAGCCATATCAAATTGGTGTATGAGATTCTCTTATTTGTGGGACAAGGGACCCCTTGGTGTATGAGACCCCCTTGTTTGTAGGACAAGGGACCCCCTCCATCTAACGATTTGACTAGTAAAGTCTATGGAGGTATACGTACCCTACCCCCTGGTGTATGAGACCCCCTTGTTTGTGGGACAAGGGACCCCCTCCACCCAACGATTTGACTACTCCTCCACCCAACGATTTGACTACCCTACCCCCCTCTGGAGGTATACATACCCTACCCC